>JAJJMA010095740.1:386-14812 GCA_023529015.1 Papaver nudicaule
CAGGAGCCGCTTGCTTCTTACATGCTTCTTCCCAAGCAGTATGTCACTCAGCCCATTGTTGGGAATAATGATCCCGCTGAACACGCCTATGCTCGACAATTAGCTGCGCTTCCGTCCTTACCGATTCAAGGCGCTCAATCTCGGCCTCCAAGTCCCCAGGGACGGAGACACTAGGGGAGGCACCCAAAGTCATGAAGTAGCCGCGAAGCCTGAAAGTCATATCTGTTGGTTATAAGACGGAGGTGGCAGAAATGAAGAAAAAGAGGGGGCAAAAGAACAGAGTATGGAAAATAATAAAAAAATGAAATGACAAAGCCTTCATATATATAATGAAAGATGGGCATTTAATACAACGGTTAAAGCGCAACTAACACGTGCACTCCATGCAGAAGAAAAAGGAAGAATACATTGAATAATTGTGAAACACGTTTTAACTACGCATAAAGGAGGAAACGAAATAAAAACGAGGTCGAGCGGCTGAGGCCGATTAAGCGTTAAGATGATTCCTTGAGCATAAGGTCCAAAACCCGGAGCGCTCGCTTCAGCGCATATTTGTCTAGAGCAGCATCAACCCGGCGAGACTGATGAAACCTGAGAGATGACAACAAGGCCGGAGGAATTTCTAGCCCTTGCTGACAAAGATGGATCATTTCCGCATCTAGCTCCGCGAATCGAACGAAGGATTCATCGGCCGCAGAGCCAAGTGTAACGCGGCAACCTGTAAAGCCGATGAAGCCAATTGAAGCAGGGAAGGTGAACTCCGAGCATCATGAGACATTTTCAGAAGAATGTCCACAGTAACAAAGGAAGAAAAGTGGTAGTTAACAGCAAGGATAAAACTAGCGAATATATATAAAAAAAAGGGAAAAGAGCATTAATTATAAGAAATATTTGTCTCAACCATAAAAAAAAAAAAAAAAAAAAAAAAGGAAAATGGAAAAATGTCTTGTGCATCAATCTATGAAAAAAGGGGAAACAAATTAACAAAAGTTCAAGGAAGGGAAGCTAGTTCAGCGCGCTTGGTTCGGATCTCCGTCTCTCGCTCGGTAATGTTGTTTGAAGCTTCGGCAATCCTCGAGACCGCTTCAGATACCTACTTAGCCAACCCGTCGCGAATGCCCTCCTGCCTCTTGACCTCCTCCTGTAACGACAACACCTCATCTTCCAAGGCAGCAATTTCGCCTGGGAGGTAGGCTTTTCGGTTGGTCAGTCGCTCCTCCTTTTCAGCAATAAGGTTCAGCAGCCATGCAATGTTACAGCGAGCCGTCCCCGGAAAATTCAACATCTCCCTCCACGCAGCTATCTGTGATTGATCCGGAAGAGCTGACCCGAGAGACTGGATTTCGGTGGAGACGATAAGCACCAGATTGACAGCCGAGACAAGGGTGTTGGCATCTTTAAACAGCTCAAGAGAAGCGGTATGCCCGTGAGCCTCGACGACCTGTTTATAATGAAGAGCATGCTCCTGGGGGACCGGGAAACCGTAAACTTTGACGTAGGTCCGACGGTCATACAGGGAATAGGGAGAGGTGAATTCGAACATGGTGGCACGACCGATAGGTTCACTCTCGATCACTATGTCTGGCATGGCTGGCTGAGGAGTAGGAGAGTTGGAAGAAAGGGCAGGCTGATTAATCTTGCCAGAGCCGGAGCTTGAGTCGGATTGGGCCATTGTGGCAAAATTGCGTTTAGGCATCTGAGGCTACAATAACAAAAAAAAATGTTAGGCCGGAAAAGATAAGAGGAGCGCAAAGGTAGAAAACGATCAAAAGGGGACTTACGCCGGGAAGGGTGGCGATGTCGTGGAGGGGTTGACGGAGGGAATCTGCTTCCTGATCCAAGTCTGAGTGGAGGCAAGAAAGATTGACAAGTTACAAGTGAAAAAAAAAATGGAAGACCATATATATAGAGAAATAAATAATGATGACGATACCAAGGTATGGCCAATGTTCGACGCGTGGTGTGACAATAAATACTTGAATCCCCTTGGTTTTGGAGCTGACCGGTAGGGAGGGTAGCCTTTTATTTAGCAATCGTTTCGTCACCATGCTGACCACCATTGTCACCCCCAGAAGAAGAGCCTGCCGCCTGTGAGTTGGAAGTAGAACCAAGCCGAAGTCCCGTTAATCTGATTTTCTTCTTTGATCGATTAACGTCTTGATTCTCGGCAACTATAGCCTGCATTGGGACGCGGTAAGATGAATCAGAGGAGCGCGGGAGCCACAAGAGTGGGGGACGGTCGGAGTCCCGTCGAGCATTCCTAGCAAGGTAGCTCTCCGGCCATTCGGCTAGGGGTAGTCCGATGTACTCTGGAAGGAACACCAGTCGAGCCCGAACCCCTGCCGATGGCTGATCCAAAAGATACCCTTGCATCAAAGGGGAGCAGAGGAGAAGGATAGGAGAAGGGTGGGTCAGAAATTCTTACCTCATACTCAGCCCGTCGCTTTGCCACTTGCTCCGGAAGAGTCATGGGGATTCGAACTGTCTGTCCACACTTGCGAGCCGGAGTGGCTTTTCCCTTTCTACCAGCGGCCAAGTTGAGCTGCCGTGCTACGGCTGGATCGAGTCTGATGCGACCCCCACGATGGAGCAACTCCGGTTCAATCCATTTGACAGGGACAGCCGGAGAACTGACAAATTCGGCATGCGAGCTAGTTCTGCAAGCCAGTGAGTAAACCATCTCTGAGTACACTGAAGATTTCGATAATTATGAGGAATAGGAAGAACAAAGGGACAGGCCCGGATGTAGACGTCCGCTCCTTCCTTCAAGACGAACCGATTAAAGGCGGCTATCGCCAATGTCTCACGCTCACCACAGGAAATCGTAGGAAGTTTTCCGGAAACACCTTGATTGAAGCCGGCTTGACGTGCGACCCGATCGATACAGTAGATTTCTGCATAAAAACGCCCACCGTAAAAGCCTGGGAGGTACCCCCTTGTGGCTGACGCAACAAAGTCCCACTCATCCCGCGACAGTCCTTCGTTCCCTTCATGGGTATTGAGCTCTAGGCCTTCGTCCATACATGAAAAGGTGGGGAGTGGGGGACCGCTCCGGTCATCTAAGTAGGGTCGAAAGGTGAAATTTGTCTGGCTATCAATCAGCTCCTCCAGACTAGGTTTGGGTTGTTTTGGATGGCAACCTTCATAAAGACCAATACGCGGAAACCGAGTAGAATCCGGAGGCAATCGTTTCCCGGCCTTTGGGATCCTAACCAGTACGTTGGTGGGCTGCTTATACCCTCGATAGTGCTCTTGAATCCACATCTGCAAGAAGCTAGCGGGGACTAAAGTCTCGATCAAATGCTCTTGGTTACCTACCCGCTCCATATCCTGCACCAATACGTCCAGATGATGATACAGACCGCCGATAAACATTGGAGCAAGTGGAAAAGTAACACCCCTTGACATGACCACTGGCATCCGGAGTATTTGATCCTTCATGGAATCACGAGGAACCCATTCAAAGAGGTCATGCACCAAGAAATAGGCAAGAAAAGCTGCCCGCTCCGCCCTTCGAGACTGCCCATGAGTGGGAGGGGTGGGGGGATCGGGTTGGAAGTTTTCATCTTTCTTCTTCTTTTCAAAGAGACGTCTGTCAACACGGGGAGCCCAGTACTCCGCCCAGCCAACAAGAGTAGACTTCTTGTGTTTCTTCTTCTTCTTAGAAATGGGAATACCGGTAGGAAGATCTTCTCCCGGAGGTGCTGAGCTCTCACCCGGAGGCCCTGAACTTGAACTGGCGGCCGAGGGGCCTCCGTCTCCGCCGTGGATCACCCGTTGTGCCGTCTCGATCTTAACCCCCTTTAAGAGCGTAAACAGAGTATTGTCTTCGGATGTCCATTCCTGGGTCTCCTCCCAAGTATGAGAATTGTGGATCGACAAGTTCAAAAGCTGAACCGCATCTTCAAGAATCGGAGCACCTTCGTCCCAAGCGAACAAGAAAGTGTGAACCGCACGCATCCAGCGACAAGCGAACAGATTCAAATCACCGGATACCTTGTGCACGAACCTGTGACGAGAGGTCACGAGAGCAGCTTGTAGCCCCAAGTCTTCTATCGCCTGAAGGTATTTCGGGATTGAGAACATATAGTCTATCCAGGCAGGCCATTTTGTGCCTACCTTCACGTGAGACTGGTACGCTATCGACGATGCGGTGTAGTCCCTACGTTCGATAGCCAGTCTGGGGACTTCGGCTAAGGGAAGTTCCTCGGGTTGCTCGCCTTCTTCCCAACAGAGCCAATTATCATTATTTACCATGGAGTACTCGTGCTCTTCTGTTTTAAAGATTTTGGCCGTGAAGTCATCTTCAAAACAAGAGAGAGGACCGATTCCCCCACTCCCCGCGAGCATCTCTTTAGGAAGACTTTTGTCCTTGCCTCGTACCGGAGGTGTCTGCATCGAATCACTCATTGTACAGAAAATCTTTTACAAAGGTAGAAGTGAAGTCAAGGAAGGAAGTAAAAGAGTAAAGCCTTAGGGAAATTTGAGAGGGGTTTTATACTGGAGACAGTTACTGCCCCATCCGTTACCATAACCGAAGTGTCAGCCACTCACCTTCTGACACGAGTCTTGGGCCGTGTGTGCTGGCACAATAGGAGGGACACGTGCCAACGGGTTAGACCAGGAAAGGGGGCTATAATGACTGTTGGCCTGACCTTCGCCATCGGTCCAAAACAGTCAGGGGACTTTTGTAGATACCCCTTTTGGACCAAGGGTAAAACGGTCATCTTTTCAACCGGATCACTTAAAGGGAGCCATTGATATGATTATGAGGGCGCTTGGCGTATCCGAGAAGGACAAGTCCGACAAGCGGCGGTGTCTCCGGCATCAAGACCGGATGCCAGGAACTTTAGTTCCGCGGACACGTTGAGTCGTCCGGCAGGTGTAAGCCGTGATCGTTAGGAAAGTCTTACTGCTGAAGGCACGTGTTACTGACAGCATGACAGTGTCCCCTGAAGAGAGTCAGGGACTGACATTAGCAGTCATCCTGTGAGGAGTACGTGTACGACAGTCAATGGGGAATATTTCTAGATTTGGCTTGGGATGACACGTGTCGTTATCCCAAGGGTTGACTATGTGTATAAATAGTCTCCCACTAACCACATTTAGAAGTTAGTTATTACCTTTCGTAAAGATCATCCTGTACTATTTTCTAGAGCAGAGTATGTACCCTCTGATTTCTCTGACTTAATACACCCCCATGGCCTAATTCCCTGATCCCCTAAGACTAGCTCTAGTGGCCATTAAACCTGCTTATATGGCAGAGAAAAGCGTTGCCTAAGACCAGCATTCAATGTGCGATTCCTCATTCAGCTTAAATTAAGCATAGGATCAAATGCCAGACCTACAAGGAAAAGAGTTTGATGTAGCGCTGCTACATCATTTTTGACGTAGCAACGCCTCTGCCATTGGATGAGTGAATCCAACGGTGGTGGTGGCCAATGAAGTTTTTAAGTCTATGATAAAAAATGTATTATCATCAAAAACCACCATATTCGGTTTGTGATCTGAACGGTATTACAGACCTAGCTGTGCTTATGGGATTTCCCAATTTGGAGTTGGGGCTCAGAGTAGTTGTTCCAATTGTGACCAGTTATGTGGATCATATCCGTTTCCCGCTGGATCCCCATATACAAGAAGTTCGACTACAATATCGTCGACGTGCTTTCCGACTCCTGATAACGGACCTTATGTTGTTTGCAATTGTTGTGCTAAATGAAACCGAATCATATGAATGTCCTGGTGATCATTGAGTTCTTATTGCAGCACCCCATCATCATACACAATCGTTTATTTCTCCCTTGCCAATATTGTACCCACAAAAATATGCAATGGATGAATCAAAATCACCAGTACTATTTCTTAATTCGTATTGTTGTTTGTTACGATTAGTATTCAGATAAATGTATTAATTTGCAATAAAATTTAAAAAAAAAAAAACTACTCCAAAAATAAAAATAATAATGCCTTAGAAAGAAAAAAAAATGTTTAGCAGCAATATCTAGAGTATCAATAATTGTTACGGGCAGCAGAAAAAACTACGTCTAAACGACTAAACCCAGAAGCTGGGTTGCACGGACTCGGACTCGGAGACTCGGACACGACGCGATACAACACGGACTCGGCCAAGTTCTTAAAAAGCTAGGACACGGACACGTATATATACATAATATATATTACCTCTGTCCCACATAAATTGGGCTAGTTGATTTTTCATTTTAGCTTAATGTTTAAGCTAAAATGAAAAACCAACTAGCTCAATTTATGTGGGACGGAGGAAATATATACATATAATATTAGTTATCCTTAAGGACTTTACATACAGAATAAGAACACTCTACAAAAAAAACCTTGATTAGTAGATAGTAGTTGTTCGTGACTTTCCTACTCCATTAAGATAATTACACTGCCATCTAAAGTTCAAAATAGACAGGTATATATAAATTGACCATAGCCTAAGCTATGTCAAACAGAAAACTAACAAGAACTATACTCCAAAAAAGCAGATGTCACTATAGTACAGTGGTAAAGTCGTTTGGTGGTGATATCAGTGATTTGGGTTCAAAACTCGTTTGCATCGGGGTAGGGGGATTTTTCTTTATTTTTTTGCCTAGCTACCTGGGCTTGTAGGTAGTGACTTCGGTCCAACCTTTAATAAAACCTTTCATATTTAAAAAAAAAAAAAAAAAAAACTCCAAAAAACTCTTTTAATTGTTTGGTACTCCAAAATATCAACGTGTCCAAGTGACCGACTCGCGTGTCCTAGACGTGTCTATTTCGAAAATGAAAAGACTCGTACTGTAGCGTGTCAGACGCGTGTCGCACTCGTGTCGCACGCGTGTCCGTGTCCTTGGCGAGTCGGACTCGGACTCGTGACCAGTTTTGGCGAGTCGGTGCTACCCAGCCCAGAAGAGACACAAAAACAGTAGGCCCCGCTAATCCTAGTGTGGTAGGGGACACAAAAACAGTAGGCCCTCGCTAATCCTAATGTGGTGGGGTGCATGCTCTCTAAATTTTGTTAGTGCGTTGGTTTAGACGCAGTTTTTTCTGCGGTCCGTTAAGAACCACTCCTGGAGTATTGACTTTGCCTAGATGATACCAGAAATATGACTACTGTACTTACTGGATTTATTTTCGAAAATGCTACATATCGCCCTGTTTTGTCGCCCTAATCGGTCCAGCCCTAGGTGGCGCTTATGTGGCGGGTGAGAGATTAAATCGTGGCAAGTGAAATTAAAAAGAGAGAGCAAGAAAACTGCAACCAGAGAAAAAGGCAACTTTTCAGTGTGTGGGGTCCACAAAGAAAGAAATAAGAAAACACCTTTTTTTATTATTGTTTACACTCATGATTGTGCTCAAGTTGTACCACTGAAATACACCATCTCATATCACTAAGTTGAAGTTGCATCCGCCCTGTAATATAAGCACCACACCCATTTGTAATACTTCCCCTTGGTTTAGTTTTCTTTGCAGTTTGGTTTCGATGTTCACGTCCTCTAGCACAAGCAAAAGTTACACTTCTTGTTATACCATCAACATTCTTTTTTATTGATCTCTTGTGCACAGGAAATCCTTTCTGTCTAGCATACTCCTTGTAAAAATTAAACATCACCTCCGTGTCATCAAAAACCATTCCAACTGAAGGTTCACATATTTTCTCACTTTCATTTTCGTTGCAAATCTGCTCCCCACCATCATCTTTAACAAAAATTACATAAAGTAAGTTAAAATTCCATCATTTATAAATATTTTTAATGGTCCCCAATATATAAAGATAGATACACAAATCAAAAACTCTAGATTTACTTGTAACTTCTAAGCCAGTAAAGGTGTAACTTCTAAGCCAGTAAAGGATTGTGAAAGATTAATCACTAAATCTAATTTCAATAGAATCAGAAACATAAATTAGTTAGGATTTTCTTACCATTTTTGATATCAACTTACCATTCAGTAACATAAATTAATAAATTAAAATGAATGCAACTTACCATTTTTGAATTCGTCAGGATTTTCTTCAAATGGCGGAAATGGCGGATTTTCTTCCATACTGATCGGATTTGTATGAAATGGAGAAGTGAATAGATTTTTGGGATAGATTTTTTTCCTAGATCTAAAACTAAATGGAAGAGAGAAAGTAGGAAATTAATTACCTTTACCTAATAAGAGAAATTAATTACTTACCTAACCGTAACAATATTAACAAATATAAACTAAAGAATATAAAAAGGTTGACTTTTATTTTTTTTGATAGAAAAAGCTGTCACTGACTTTTTTCTGTCTCATTGTGGGTCCGATTATGAGGGAAGAAACATATCAGCCACGATTTAATCTCTCACCCGCCACATAAGCGCCACCTAGGGCTGGACCGATTAGGGCGACAAAACAGGGCGATATGTAGCATTTTCGTTATTTTGTAAGAAGAAATAATTTTTTTCTAAATAAGTTCTTATCTTTTAGACAAAAAAAAATGGGCGATTCTACACTGACCGAGAAAATCGGTCAGTTGACAGAGGCCGAGAGGGGAGGGGGGGCCTCAAGGGAGGGGGGGGGGGGCCAAGACCGAGTATGGGTGAGAGAGGAGGTTACGGACCGAGATTTATTGAAAAAAAATTGATAATTAAGTTCTGATCATCTAAAATCATGAAATTAAACTAATACTACTTGACAACTGCGTGAACTTCAATTATGAACTGCATGGTCATGAATTCCAACATTGGGATGCTTCCTGTTTAAACAATGACAAACCAAACCATATCCACGGATATCAGCCATTTTGTTAATGTTATCGATCAAGTGGTGTATAGTATATGATAATCAATACTTGATAATATTTTAAATGAGTACACCATGTGGTGTGCCATGAATGAATGTGACAATCTGTTACACCGTCTTGACTTTCATCTCTATAAACGTTAATGATATTCATCCCGGGGAAATCCCGTGTGAAACATCTCAGCGGGTGGACCCGACTGATTTTTTGTGGTGGGACCCGCTGAGCCGAAATCTAAATGAACGCCAACCGTTGGATGCGTCCACGGGATTTCTCACGCGATTTTTCGGCGTACGTATAGAATTACCGCTCTATAAATAAAGGCTTAATTTGATGCCTTGGGCATAATCTCACATTTCTAAAGTTAACTAGTTGTTCCAACAACAAGTTTCTAGTTATGGCAACAAAGAGTGCTCCCATGTTATCTCCTTTATTCTTTGGTTTACTTTTGCTAGTTTCGATTGCTTTCTTCTTTTGTTGTTTCGATCTCTAACAGTTTTTTTATTTTTGGTCTTGTGATCGGTCAATCCTGGGACTGGTAGCTCTTTCGGAGCAAAGGTTAGTCAGGGTTTCTGTGTCGGTTGTACCGCTTATTGTACTTCACTTCCGCTTCCCGTAGGGTACTCCGTCCCTAATTCAGGTGTTAAAACGGGGCAGTGCTATTCCCTTTATGCTCCCTACCCTGCAACGCCATATCTTTGTCTCTGCTGTGTTGCTTAAAGCAAAAATCCTATGAATTAATGTTCTGAAGAATTGAGTTTTCACTACAACGTACCACGTGTTCCGCCACACAATTTACTGTCTCTCGTACAAATGTAACCACAAAATAAGGAACGAATGAATGAAATGCCACTGAATAATTTCTTATAGGTGTTGTTGTTCGCTCTAATTAGCTAGTGGTCCGGTTGTTTAATTTGTATTTCCTCATGCTCACCGTATTTCTTTTGAGTAAAAAATGTTCATCCAAGAGAAACTTCAAACTCCATTAAGCACTTTCTCGGAAACTTACTGTGGGATTTTTATAACGTAGGGAAGTCAAAACTTGTTCTTATCGAGAATATAGATCTTTTGGACATGTTCGACCAAAGCAATGGGATATTCCACAAATCAAGCATCCAAATGCACTTAAATTCATTAAGATTACTATTACTAAATGAGCTAGTAGGTAGGGTTACATGCCAGTAAATTAAACAAATACCACTTGATACCTGAGTGAACTCAGAACCTATCCGTTCAATCTATTACAAATAATTTTTCAATATATCCACAAAAATTGAAAAGTTGAATACTAACAACCTATCCCTTCAGTAGTTTTCCATATGCAACTTGCTTAATATTTTTTTTTGATCCGAGCAACTTGCTTAATATACAACATCTTCTTATTCAACTTGCTAACTTCCAGTATACACCATGTGGTCATGAGTCATGACTCCTTAATGTGTTATAAGGCCATTGACTTACAATTTTCATCTCTATAAATAAAGGTTTACAATGTTTTTAGCAAAATCTCACATTTTCAAAGTTAATTTCTTTTTCCAACAACAAGTTTCTAGTTATGGCAAAGAATGCTCTCGTTTTCTCACCACTCTTCTTCGGCTTACTTTTCCTAGTTTTGATTGCTTTCAACTCTGAGTAAGTAGACATTTTAATACTTTTGTGCCTTTAAATCAATGAAACCGTGATATATATGAGAAACATTTTTGGTTGTTATGCTTATTCATTGTATTGTTTTCTCTACCTAACGGTTCTCTCTTTTTGTTTGTGGAATCGAAATGATACTCCAGAGGAGGAGGTGTGAGCGGTCAATACTGTAATCCTTATGGTGGTACTAATGTTTTCGCGGGCAAGATTGTGAATGATTGTTCCGGTTGTGGTGCTTTTTGTACTTCACTTCCGGTTCCCGTAACATACACTAAACCAAATTCAGGTGTGAAATCATGGAGCTGCATGAATTATGCTCCCTCATATGCTGCACCTGTTATAGCTTGCCGCTGTTGTGTTGATTGAATCAAAATCTTATGAATTAGTGTCTGGATGAATCTTCATTGCGTTCTTACAAATGTAACCACTAAATAAAGCAATGAAATGAATGAGTATTGTTATGGAAACTGTGTCATCTCCGTTTCCTTTTCCTTACTAGGGATAGATACAATTGCATTCATCTTTGAAGCACACAAATCTTATTCGATCTCCCTCAGATAACTTTTTTTCTCTTTTTGCTTTTTGTGGGGGAAAATTATCTTATTGTGTCGACTGTAAGAAACTCTTTTTGTGTCGATTGTAGCAGTTTATCGCACTTCACTTCCGCTTCCCGCCGGGTACTGAATTTCTTACAAATGTAACAACAAAATAAGCAAGAGTGAATGAAAAGCCACTGTATTTCTTATTACTGTGACAGCTCCTTGAGTCTGGAGAGCAAATTTCAAGCCATGAGGTGATACGAAATCAATCAGTGGAGAATCAAGAGCGTTTTTAGGGTTTGAACTTTAAAAGATCAAACTAGAGAGAGAGAGCTAGAACTCTGTAAAACACAAGAAAAGTATCTTAACTTCTTCTTTATTACTTCTTAGAGAAATTACTCGATTACAAGCTAACTTCTCACCTCTGGTTTCTCTGCCTCTGCTACTTCATAACATCCTCTATTTATAGATGTTATGGCTTACAAGTCTTAGTTAAACTAGGAAAGGAAAATCCTAGAACTATTAGAACTCGACTAAACTAGGAAATCCATAGGATTTCCTAAACTAAACTCCTTCCAGTATCTTCTAGATACTTCCGTTGTCTTCTTTCCTTCTTCAGTCTTCTTTCCTTAGATACACCCGCATCATGAGGTCAACTTCAAACAGCAGCACCAATTTTGAGTAGGACAACTCTGGTGGCTAGCGAATCTGATTTTGGTTAATAAACTCCAAGCCATGAAGTCACGGTGTATACTTTTCATTAGATCAAGGGGCAAATTTTTAATCGAAAACGATAAAGTTGATCTCCAACACTTCACCTTAATCATAGAAATTAGCTAGTGGACACACTAGGCCACATGTAATGCTTCATCAGCAAAGTTGAATACCAAATTGGATAACAATATTCGACAGTGGCTCATAAGATAATGTTATAAAAATAAAATGATTAGATCCCTTGACCTTAATTAACTTGATTGTATTTGTGTTTCTTGTGTTAAGAGATATTATTCTCTCCATATATTATGCGATATTGTGTGATATTATCTTACTTTCCATGACATGTATATCTGTTAGTTATTAGGATTGTATTCTTCTTTATCTTGTTGCTATACTTATCTCAATGTAATGTGTATAAGATCTCTTGTAATCCTTGTAATCGAGACATGAAAGTTGAATAAGAAAACCTTTCAACAAACCAGCTCTTTCTTCATACATGTCATGACTATCTTTGTCATGGTATCAGAGCTAGGTTTGGTGGTGTGTGGACTCCGTGTTTCAGTGTTCAGTTCTGTATCCGTGGGTTCCGTCCCACTCCGTTCAGTATCCATGGGTTCCGTCCTAATCCAGTGTTCAATCGATGTGTCCAGTATCCCAATCCAGTGTGTCCAGTAATCAAACTCGACCCCTCTCGAGTTTGAGGGGGGGTGTCAGAAGATAGTCCCACATCACCTAGACCAGCCTTAATGAACCTAAATATAATATGAAAAGGCCACTCCACTCGTTGCCAATTGGTTTTGAGTTGGATGCCCGCATACAACTCAAAACAAATCTGAAATCCTTAATGAGCCAGAATCGATCTGAAATCCACTTCCGCTGCAATACAAATCTGAACACAATCCCTCAGTGTGGTGAGGTATCATCGGTATTCTTCCCTCTCCTGTTTTTCACTTGTAGTTCTTATTGTTTTCTTTTTCATATCTCCAGTATCAGAAATCTAGTTGCTTCTTTCATATCAGTTTATCCTTTAGTCATTTATTCATCATGTCTCGTGAAGATATTCAACCTATTACTGTCAAGTTAGATGGATCCAATTATAATCATTGGTCCTTCCTGATGAGAAGTTTTCTCAAAGGGAAAAACATGTGGAAATACATTGATGGCAGAGAAAAATATCCCAAACCAATCAGTGCTCCCAGTGAAGAAAAAGACCCTAAACAAATACCAGCAAAAGATCCTATTGAAGAATGGGAAATCAACAATCACAAGATCCTTACTTGGATAGGCAACACAGTCATCACCTCAATCAGTATGCAGCTCACCAGTTTTGAAGTAGCCAAAGAAGCATGGGATTTTCTAGAAAAGAGGTATACTCAAGTCAATTTTTCTCAAAGATATAAGCTTGAACAAGGCATTCGATTGATGAAGCAACAACATGACCAAACCATCTCAGATTTTCACTCTGAGATGTCAATCATATGGAACCAGCTTGCACTTATGGAACCAAAGTGGACAACTGATGCTGAAATATGGCAGAAATATAGGGAAGAATCAAGATTGGACGTTCAACTCTTAATGGCTTTAAGAGAAGAGTTTGAATCACTCAGAGCATCTATCCTTCACAGATCTCCTCTCCCAACAGTTGAAGCTGCACTTTCTGAACTTATTGCTGAAGAAACTCGTAAAAGAATGAAGCCTGACATCTCAACTGTGTTTGCAGTTCCCTCAAGCTTCAATTCTCAATTCAATCCTCAGAGAAACACTCCATCTTATCGTGACTTGTCCCAAGTACAGTGTCACAACTGTAATAAGTTGGGTCATCTTGCCAGAAACTGTACTTCATCACCATCAAATATACCAGCACAGGGATTTAATCAAAGCCTGACAAGTCAGAATCCTTCACCATCTCCAGGCACTCCTCAATGTAAGTACTGCAAAGCTTTTGGGCATACAGTAAATAACTGCACATCTCCATCATCAAGAAATATGAGAGAAAAGAAGAGGTACAATGGACAATCTACACACTTTTCTGCACCAGTCCTGGAGCAATCATATGAGTCAACATCAACTACTCCAAACAATCTTTCTTACATTCAAGAAATGCTCAAACAAACGCTTTCGATTGGTAACAATTCTGCAGCTGCAACTGCTTTCTCTGTTCCTTCAGGTACTTTTACAACTGAATGGTTTCTTGATTCAGGAGCTTCAAATCATATGAAATTTGACCCTACTCTGTTTGAGAGTATGTACCCTATTGTATCACCAAGATTTCATACTGCAGATGGTTCTAAAATAGCTGCAAGTCATATTGGCTGTGTGAAGGTTGCAGATAAAATACATATATCTGATGTTCTTCTTGTTCCACAAATTAAGATGAACCTTATCTCTATTGGTCAGTTATGTACTCAAGGCTTTAACATCTACTTCTTTTTATCTGGATGTTTTATACAGGATCCCAAGACAAAGAAGCTTGATGGGATAGGGCGTAGAGTTGGTCGTCTGTATCTCCTAGAGTTTCTGGTTACTCCTCGACAATTCAAGAACTCTTTTGTTGTTGCTGCATCTACCTCTTCCATTCCAGAATCTCATGCATTCATGTCTCCCTTTATTTCCTGGCACACTAAATTAGGCCATGTTTCTTTCTCTCGTCTCACATACATGATCAATAAAGGTTTACTAGGGAGTGTTCCTATAGACAAAGAACCACATTGCATTGCTTGTAAGATGGGTAAACAACCTGCTCTTCCGTTTAATAAAAG
>JAJJMA010095774.1:0-14047 GCA_023529015.1 Papaver nudicaule
TTGAGTGAAGATGTGGCTATTGGTGAAAGAAACAAGACTATGGTGACAGAATCTACTTCTAGAGCTTTTGCTGCTCATATTCCAAGACCTAATGGAGGTGTTAGAGGATTTACACCTAGAACTGGTACTTATTCTAGAGGAGGTAGATCAAGTGGTTATAACTATGTTAGAGGCATGAGTCCTGCTGCACACACTATGAGGTCACCTGGTTTACAGTACACACCATCACAACCAGTATCTGTCAGGCCACCATCCAATTTTCAGCACTCTACATACACTCCTGATGCAATGCCCTGTCAAATTTGTGGTAAAACTGGTCATGGAGCTCTAGCTTGCAGCAACAGACTTAATATGGCTTATCAGAATGTGCACACTCCAAAACATCTGGCTGCTATGATGGCACAAGCTAATTTCTTTGGCACCAATCCATGGTATGCTGATTCTGGTGCTAACACTCACATCACATCTGATGAGACTGAATTGGAGTATGCATCTGCTTATGAAGGTTCTGATGAAATTCAAGCAGCTAATGGTGAAGGTATGCTAATTTCTCATTCTGGTTGTACAATTAAGTCTACTGCTTCTCAAGATTTTCATCTTAATAATGTTCTGGTTGTTCCAAAAGCATCTCAGAATCTTTTGTCAGTTCATAGATTTACAAGTGACAATAATTGTTCCATTACTCTTGACTCTAAGGGATTCACTGTGAAGGATTTGTCAACTGGGAGGATAGTTTTGCAAGGCCCACAGCTTAATGGACTTTACCCAATTAATTTCAACACAAAGTTTTCTACATCAAGAAGTTCAACTCCTACAACAACTGCTAAAGCTTATGCTACTGTTTCAACTGTATCTGCTGAAGTACTACATAAAAGATTAGCTCATCCTACATATTCTACTATGAAAACTGTCTGCAATATCATGTCCTTACCTAATATAATAAAAACTCCCATATTTTGTCATGACTGTCAGTTAGGGAGAAGTCATAAACAGCCTTTTTCATCATCAACTCATAAATGTACTAAGCCTCTGGAGCTGCTACATTTTGATCTTTGGGGGCCAAGTCCTGTAAAATCCAATTCAGGATTTAGGTATTATGTTAATATAATAGATGATTTTACTAAATTTTGCTGGATTTACCCTTTGTATGAAAAGTCAGATTTCAAGTCTATTTTCTACAAGTTCAAGATTCAAGTTGAAAAGCAGTTTGGTCAATCTATTCTTGTGGTCAGAACAGATGGAGGAGGTGAGTTTTTGCACAAAGAATTAACTGGTTTTTTATCAAGTAATGGTATTGTTCATGAAATATCCTGTCCACATACTCCTGAGCAAAATGGAGTGGCAGAGTCTAAGCATAGACATATAGTGGATGTTGGAAGAACCTTTTTAATTCAGTCAGGTTTAGCAGCATCTTTTTGGGTGGATGCTTTCACAGCAGCTAATTACACTATTAATAGGTTGCCTACTAAGTCCATTGGCAATGTTTCACCTTATGAAGCTTTGTACAAAAGACAACCTGACTATTCCTTCTTGAGGGTTTTTGGCTGTGTGTGCTACCCATGGCTTAGGCCTTACACTGATCATAAACTTCAGCCAAGGAGTGCTACTTGTATCTTTATAGGCTACAGCTTACAGCACAAAGGGTACATATGTCTTGAGCTATCTACAGGCAAGGTTTTTATTTCAAGGCATGTAGTGTTCAATGAACAGATTTTTCCTTTAAGAGCTACATCTCCAATACTTTCTGACAATTTAGCTTCTTCAGCTCCTGACATTGCAACTGTTGTTGATGGCTTGGTTCAAGCAACTGACTCTTCCTCTCCTGCTACTGCTGTTATCCATTCAGAACAAATTTCATCTTTGCCAACTTCAACAGACATTGCAGTTGTTTCTTCTTCAGTGGAATCATCATCAACTTCTCAAAAACAACACTTAACAACTCATAATTCTCATGGCATGGTTACCAGAGGAAAAAGAGGTATTTTTAAGCCTAAAGCTTTTACTACTAAGTATTCTTTGTCTGCAAAACTTCAAGCTTCAATTCCTTCTGCAATACCAACTAGTTTTAGTCAGGCATGGAAGATTCCTGTTTGGAGAACATCCATTGTGTCTGAAAACAATGCTCTTGAAGCTGCTGGTACATTTACAAGAGTTCCTTATACAGGACAAAACTTAGTTGGGTGTAAGTGGGTGTTCAAAATTAAGGAACATGCTGATGGAACTACAGAGAGACACTTAGTCCAGTGGCTAAACCATCCACTATCAGAGTTATTTTGTCAGTTGCAGTGAATTTTGGATGGTCTGTCAGACAGCTTGATGTGAGTAATGCATTCATCCATGGTGATCTTGTAGAGGATGTTTACATGACTCAACCACCAGGATTTGTGGATCCAGAACATCCAGATTATGTGTGTAAACTCCACAAGTCTATCTATGGTCTAAAACAAGCTCCTAGAGCTTGGTATGAAAAGCTAATGAATGTTCTGATATCCTATGGCTTTAAAGCATCTACAGCTGATACATCATTGTTTGTGCAGAAGGTTGACACCAGAGTTACTTACTGTCTTGTGTATGTGGATGATATCTTGCTGACAGGTAACTCACAATCTTATTGCTCTGAGCTTTTTCAACTTCTCCAAAGTCATTTTCCTATCAAGGATTTGGGAGAGCTTCATTATTTTCTGGGTTTGGAGATTAAGAGGAATGCAGAGTGTTTGTTTATGTCACAAACTAAATATGCACTTGACCTGTTGAAGAGATTTGATATGCTAGATGCTAAACCCTGCTCTTCTCCTGTTCCTGTCAGTTTTAAGCTGTTGTCTACTACAGGTGTACCACTAATTGATCCTACACCTTACAGATCATTAGTTGATGCCTTACAATATCTCACATGGACTAGGCCAGAAATTGGCTATGCAGTTAATCAGGTTTGCCAACATATGCAAACTCCAACAACTGAACATATGGTTGCAGCCAAAAGGATTCTGAGGTACATCAAAGGTACAGCAGACTATGGGATTTTGTTTACTAAGGGACTTACAGCTATCACTGGTTTTAGTGATGCAGATTGGGCTGGAGACCCAGAGACTAGAAGAAGTACAGGTGGTTACTGCATCTTCTTTGGTTCAAATCCAGTTTCTTGGTCTAGCAAAAGGCAAACTACAGTGGCAAGATCATCAACTGAGGCAGAGTACAGGAGTCTAGCTAATTCTGCTGCTGAAGTTATTTGGTTGTGTAAGCTGTTACAAGATCTTCATATCCTTCTGCCAGCTTCTCCTACATTCCTCTGTGACAACAAGAGTACAATTTCTTACTCTAACAACCCTGTTTTTCACACTAGGATGAAGCACTTAGCTCTTGATTTTAATTTTGTGACGGAGTTAGTTCAGGCCAAGAATATTCAGATTTCATATGTGGCTACCATGGATCAGATAGCTGATATTTTTACTAAGGGGTTGGCAGGTCCAAGATTTGCCTATTTGAGAAACAAGCTGAAAGTACTGCCGGCAGCCCATATCAGCTTGCGGGGGGCTAATAGTGGTTAGATCAGAACCACTTATCTTTATCAACGGTTCACATCTGTCTATTTAGTGATCCGTATGCTTTAATGTGATTGGTCACCTTTGTACAGCCTGGCATACAGCCTGTCTCTTCGACAGCTGGCTTTCCCGTACAGTTTATTCTGTTTATATATCTTGTGTGCGTGCGTTCTACGCGTGTGTTGTGTGAGCGTGTTTTATCCTCTCATTTCTTGTACTTTCTGAATCTTTCAATGAATTGTTTTGTTTCATTTCCATTTCATCTTATCAGTTTTGATTATCACATTCAGTGATTATAGTACAAACCAGCGTTTTGTCTACAAGGTGGAGGTATGTATGGCCTTCTGTGTCAGATTTAGTCTTTAGAGGCGATGCATTTGGTGATCCTGGAGATGAACAGTTGAAAAAGTTTAACAAGTTTGTGGACAGTGTACTTATGCTCAGAGGCTACCATGACATAAGTAAGTTTCATCTTCATTGGGTTAACTGCAGGACAGATGAAACAGTTAACGAACGTCTGTATACATGGATACTTGTCGCCGTAAAATGTAATGTTCAAGACCTATCTATTTGGATTGGATGTGAAGATGAAAGGGATAGCGATGATCTGGAAATCAGGTTTCCACATTCTCTTTTTAATTCTAGGTCATTATCAAAGTTGGCTATAGAAATGACTAGTAGTTATGAATCACAAGTTATTCTACCTGTGTCTATGGATTTACCCAGGCTTAAATATTTGTCGCTTGGTTCATTTTTTGTCAAGGATGGAGATTCGGTTAATAAGCTTATTGAAAGCTGTCCAATTCTTGAATCGCTCTTCTTGAGAGGTATTTGGTTCCAAGATGGCTATGAATCCTATAATACGACTATCAATATTGAGTCTACTGAATTGAAGCACTTGGAAATTGTTAATAACTACTTGACTGTTTTTTCCCTTTGTGATATGGCAAGTATTATCAAGTTATCGACTCCAAATCTGACTTCATTCATTTGTAAAGACTACATGTTACAAGAGTACTGTTTAGGGAATCTTTCCTCTCTAGTCACTGCTGAAATTGAAATGGTAAAAGAAGACAATAGGTATACTCTCGATGTTGCGATTCCCGAAGAACAGAAAGAAGAATTGTATCCTAAGCGTATGATGAAATTCATAGGAGCAGTTCATAATGTAACAGAGCTGACAGTTTCGTCACCCGGATTCCTTCAGGTATGCTTTCTTCCTAGACGTAATAATAATATGGGTGACAATTGTCTGTTGGACTCCTCAAAAGATGGGTCGTAGTTTACATTATCTAGGTACTACAAATACCATCATATCACATAATGGTAAAAATGCAATTTGCTCTTTAGTCTTTCAGTATTTTCAACTTGTTCGGAAAGGCAGATTGTTTTCTGTAGATACTCTAATCATAGTGATAAAAAAAGGCTCTTCATGCAAGCTGATCCATTGACTTCCAAACTAGGGTCACTCAGCATCTAAATAGACAGCTCCAAAGATAAGCCTGATGGGATGGTTGCGAACTTTAGAAAAGGCAATATTAGCTTGTAACCTTGTACACTATTCCTTTTCATATGTAAGTAGCTTTTAAGAGCGCTAGTTCAACTAGTTCCTTAGAATTAACAAGTAACAAATTAGTGCATTACTTCAACTAGTTCCTTACCTTAGATATAACAACCAAAAATTGGTGCATTAGAGCTTAAGAATCTTGCGTATTGATAAGTAGAACAGGTATTATGCACGTATATTGAAATACTAAGTAAATGTTCGTCCTCCTTTACTAATTTTCAGCCTTGTGAATAAGTTGGTCAACATGTATTATTAGCCTTGTGAATACAGCCTTGCTGCAGCATTATCCAATTACTAATTGTCAGTGGTTTATCAAGGTTCTCGCAGGAGATCCAGATTTGATAGAGGGCCGATTACCTCAATTTTGGAATTTACGATGTTTAAGGCTGAAAACTTGGTTTACAAGACGCTGCTTGCTCTCAATAACATACTTTCTTAAGACTTGTCCTTCTGTAGAATCTCTATATCTTACATCCGAGAAGGTGATAACCAGATTCTTAATTCGTATTCGACATATTTGAGGAATTATTAAAAGGATCACGAATGTTTTACTTTATTTCCTGTAATTTTGTGCATGTAGTTGAACTTCAGAGCTGACGTCAATGATGTCGGTGAAGTGGAATTGTCAGTGTCATGCATATCGTCTCACCTCAGGTATATCGAAATCAGAAATGTCCAAGGGTGCGATATGGAACTCCAGTTTCTAGAACTTCTGTTGAAGAATGCCCTAGTATTGGAAGAAATGGTTTTGTTTTTCGACACATCATTAGATACGACGAGCGCACCTGATAGATTGGAGCTCATGAAGAAGTTCAGTGAGAATCTGAGAACACTTCCAAGAGCTTCACCAAGTTTGGCAATGATATTCATTTAATTTTCCTCAATGCTAGTTCCTTTGACGATGTTCTTGTGTTTCCTGTATACATAACCTGATATTTACTGGTTCTTTTAAGGTTTGTTGACATTGAATGCTCTTGTTCTTCTTTCTAAGCAGTGTTTAAGCCCTTTTAAAGAAATACCGTGTCCTTTCTTGCTCGCTTTGAATACATGAACCAATATAGAGACATGATATTTGGTTTAACCCACCACGGCATTCACAGTTTGGATATTTCACATTCCTCTGTTTGATGTGTTGAGAGACTCATATGATTCTAACCAGTTGAGCAGGTCCACGCGGATCCATGGTTGCAGTTAGGTTCTGGTGGATCATCAAAAGTGTTTGCCTTTTTGGTAAGAATCTCTCAAGTTCTCTGTCAGATCTACCCGTACCTCAAGTATTTGAGCAATTTGTTCTGCATTGTAGTGTCTTGAGTACTTGAGCTTGTGGATGAAAAGTAGTAATCATCGACTGCTGAGCAGCAGTAAATTTTGCAAGCATTTTTGGACCTGGAACCTTATTTTGGCCAGCTCCATGCACAGAAACATTTGTTCTTGTGATGTCCAGTTTGGAATACGTACAACTGCTTCATTGAAGCCAATTCTCTTTCTAAATCTCCACCGTCTTGTTCTGTTATGTTCAAGGTAGGAATCTGAGATGCCGCGAATGCAATTGAATTAGCTTCTGGGTACTGGAAGTGCTCCTGGAGAAGTATCTGATTATCATGTGGGCAAACATCTACAGGCGAAAGTTAAACCTACTTTCAATCACAGAGACCCATCAGAACTTGGAAACATGAAGCTTAGAATTCAAGAAAACCACCGCCAAACACCGCCACAAAAACACCTTAGGCCGGCATCAACCTGATACACTTTGCGCAGGTAGAAATCTCGAATGTTTGTGGTGCAGAAATAGACATATTCCGTGAAGACAATTACTGGTACTGTAATAATTTCTCTTGCCAATTTTGTTGCTTATTTCTGTCTAATTTGACCATATAAGATGAAATTACCCAGTTTTAAATTCCGGGTTTTCTCTAATTAACTATAAAATGTTGATCGTTGTGGATTTTAATGGGTGTGAAGTAAAACCTAGAAAACCCCCAAAAAAATTGAATTTTGATGAATTTTTAGTGAAATTGAAACACCCATTTCTTCATTAGGTCAAAATGTTGGAGATTTTTGATTGCATATTGAAGCTTATGGGCATTTTGGTGATTTTGAAGTTTTTATGTGTTTTGATGGAATTGATTGTTTGTTTGTTGCAGTACATTGTTATGGCTTGTGAGTTTGATTATTGTTTTGGCAATGTGGAGAGCTTTTCTACCCCTCAAAACAACAACATGGCTTCTCTTTGCGATCCTCTTAGTTATGTCTGTTGGTTTTCAAGAAATTCTGAGGGTTTTCTTCTGGATGGCTTACAAGTATGTCGAAATTTATGTAATTTGTATTAGTTAATGTTTATTACAAAAAGTTGTTTTCGTTAGTAAACCTTAAAATGCTAGCTTTGGTTGTCCTGTTGAATTCCTTCTAGTAAAACTTAAGATGCTAGCTTTGGATGTCTTCTTGAATTCCTTCTAGGTATACTTTGGTTTTAAAAATAAGGAGACATGGGGAGGTGTTTTACGAAGAAATAATTGTAGACTTAGTAGTTCAATGCTTACCAACCAATAGGTTTTCTGTTCTTCTATTGTCACTGGAAATAAGGAAGTATTAACAATGTCATTGTTAACTTTATTCTGTACAGGAAGTTGGAAGATATCCTGGATTCTTTTGCTGACCGAGTTTCTAAACCACGCCTTTACCTGACTGATAAGATGCAAATTGCCCTTGGTAAGATTTGTAGATAGTTTCTTTTGATCTCCTGTTTCACCATAAGAAGCTGTATCACCATTGCTAATCTGAGAACTTACTCTACTAATTCGGCATTAGGACAAAGCGTTTGTTGCTAGCTTTTTGGAATTTGGACTTCTTGAGTCTGTAAATATACAAATGAAGACTACCCACATCACAATGGACTTTGTTCTTAAACTATTTTCCTTGGGTAAATCTTGATTGTAGTTTTGCTTGTCGATATGCAGCTGGTGGTTTGGGTCATGGTGTGGCCCATGCTGTCTTTTTCTGTCTAAGCCTTTTGACACCTGCCTGTGGTCCGGCAACATTTTATGTAGAGAAGTGCTCATCAATGCCATTTTTCCTGGTCTCTGGTGAGTCATTTCCTTACCAGTTTTCTATTTTTTCCCGCTGGTTTTTTTTAGCTCTTTTGGAAACATAATTGTTGATTCCTAGAACTTCTATCAATAAAGGTAGTAGTCACGGATCAAAAGATGAATTTATCAAAATGGGACTTTTCAGACATATGGAGGATTCCACTTGAATTTGTACCCGACTGTTCTCCATTTTCCTTTGCAGCTATTATTTGTCTAGCATTCATCTTATTGCAGCATTGATGGTTAGTATGAGACAGAGTGCAAAATACCTTGATTCGACCAGTTGGTCAAATTGTAAACAGGAATTGATTGATTCTGTGAAAATGACCAGAAGACTATTTGTCTGTATGCTAAGATTGTGGTGTTTCAGTCATCAATATAGGGATTTCCTTTTTAAAAATGGCATGTCTTTATTATTTGGCTTGACTAATTTCTTGCTTGTTTTCCAATTCCAGACCCTGATTAATTTTGCATCTGGAGGTTGCATGGTTGGAATCTATTACGTGGCAGTCTCGACCCTTCTACGCTGCAGACGCATGGTATGGAGAAGACTCACTGAAACTCGAAGCAGGCCTGTTGTTTCTTGACACCTTAGTAAATGTATCTTCGATTTATACTACTACATCCCTTTGTGCAGTTGTTCCATTTCTCGGATGACAAAGTTGCTTCACATGTTGAAATAGTTAAATTATGAAAACCTGATTTGCTGTTGATTTACAGAGACATGCTACTCTTGACTAGCTTTCCTGCAGAGGAACTAACATGACTTTCACTTATTTAGTTTTGTATCTGTTTTTTGTTCTTATTTTAGCCAGCTAGAACCACTATGGAAAAAGAAATGGCAATGTTTGCTGCTAGATGAAGCAGTGAAAGACGTCGTCTATCCTCCAAAGTTGCCATACTGGGCGACTTTGCTGGTTACTGCGGGAATCACAATGCAAATGTTGTTGCATACCCTGAGCTAGACTGGCAACAAGTTGCAAAGGAGTTTGTAGAAGAATCTCTGGAATTGACTTTGAACCCCTATGTGAGGGTACGTTTCGCCTTATTAAAATAAATCATTTGCTTTTTTGTTTACTAATTTTGTATCTAGTCCTGTATTAACACTCAAAACTACGTACTGAAGATTCTCATGTAGAGAAATGGTTACATAAATTGTAGAGTTAGTAGTTATGCAACTGATTTTTTTTTCCGCTTTGCTTCAGTTAGGCTTAGATCTTAGGCTCGGTCATCCTTGTTTCTTTAGTTAGCAAGAAATTTCAGCATTGCTGATGGGGGGGGGGGGAAATTTTGGGGGGGGGACAACTGTTACATATAGGACAAAAAAAAAATAGGCATGAATTTAGGGGGGGGGACGGGATTGGTCCCCCCATTAGCAATGTTGAGAAATTTGCCTAGTGACCATTGAATTGGGCATGTAATGACCCACACTTGCAAAGTAGCCCCTGCATCTGCTATGGCCGAATAATGGTTACAGTGATACTTAGAAACAACTTTCTAAGTTTTCGATTAGTGGCATTAAAAGTAACTGGAAAATTAAAGATAATCAAAATACTCACTGTATTTCAATACAAAACATAATTCATTGATTATCTCATAAACACATTCTAGACGACATTGCCAGACTCAAAATACTGTTACACATATTCTAAACATGTTCAAGCTTGCAAAAAACAATATGTTCTGATTAAGATTAATTAGTACAGATTTCGAATTAAACACATAATCCAAATAATAATCGTCTACAGATAATCTGCACTACTTGAACTGCATCCATGGATTAGTCCTTTAGTATGTTTCCACTGTCCAAGAAGTACAAACACCATCTGTGTGGAATATTTTCTTGGATCCTTGTTGTTGAAAAACTGAAGAAGAAGAACCATAATCATCTGCAAACTTTCGCTTCCTTGTGTTGTCTTCTTGTTTCTTCATAAGTACCCAATCACCATTAACCCAGTCCTGATGCACCCTCAACTTACACAGCTGGTAATCGATTTCTTCCTGTGTAGAATCGAACCAAACGAAGACCCTTGTACGATCTGAACCAGTATATTTGTGTTTGTGTGGAACAACCTGCATAACTCGACCAACCCACCATCCATCGTTAGCCCACACATCCACTGCGTCGTTGAATTTGAACTTTGACGATGAGACCTTGCTGATCTGAGGAGGTACTGGCCTTAGGTATTTGGCTTCAACTGTATCTTGTAGTATCAGATTCTTGTCGTCATCTTCCAGAGTCTGGTACTCAACCAGAAATTCACATTCTTCAGTTTGCTTGAGGATTTTGGCTTCGTAGTAAGAACCCCAGAATCCATCTTCATGGCCAACAACTTCGACTGAATCTCCAACAGAGAAATAACCCATCTTTGTATTGATGGAGCAAATAGAGATTGAAAGTGGAAGGAAAATATAGGAACGGAGTTATGTGTCTTAGAGGTGAAGCAGAGAAACTAGGCTGATTGCTGTAGAGAGATTGCGAGAAATAGATTATGGGCTCTGAAGAACATAAGGTTGGTATTTATAAGATAAAAAAAAAACTAGATTAGGAAACTAAAAGGAAATCGGAAACAGAGGGTGAACTGGAGTGGGTTTTATTTTCGGAAAGTGTTTCAATTTAAGAAACTTGTTCTGCCGGCGGTCAAGTCTATCCCAACGACTGTACGTAAGATATAGAGTTATAGACGTGTCGAGTAACTACACCCCATCAAGGCAAAGTCAAAGACAAGCTTGACTGATGCGCGAACCTAGTGCCTACATGGGAACGTGCCATTTTGTTAGCGGAGGCACAAATGCCAAAGGAACAAATAGTGAGATGAAAAAGTAATGTGAACCTACACAGATAGGCTTAGTCTAAGGCTAAGTCTAAGGCTTAGTCTTATGGTGTCCAGTCTAGTATACTAGACTGGACAACCACGTCAGATAGTAAGGGAGGGGTGGCTTATGGCGTGGAGAGATTGGACGTCCAGTCGCTGAACCATTCAGCGCTTGACCGTCAACACCAGGTCAAAGCGCTGAACGGTTCAGCGCAGAAGATTTATGCTACAAAAATCGACAGGAGCCCTTTCTCCCCCATTTTCTCTTCTTCTTCTCTTCTTCTCCACCCAAACCCTATAATGCGTACTCAAGATCTCCGGGTGTAGATTATATTTCGTTGATTCCCTCCGTGAGATTGATCTACGTTCAATTATCTATCATTTGCCCCAAGTTTCACTCATTTTCACTCACAATTTTCACTAAAGGTATGATGTTTAAACATTAGGGTTTTATTTTACTTGATTTTTGATTTTGATTGTATTTTGATGAAATTGATGTTTTATGTTATCTTAGTTTGATACTTTGGATGAGATGTGAACAAAATTTCCAAGTGAATTGATATTTAAAATTTTTTACATTTAATTTAGGGTTCAATTTAGGTACATTATGAAAGGAATATTGAGAAGAAAATTGTTCAAAGGTCTTCCGGATGATGACGATGAATTTGAGGAGACTGCTCTAGTAGTGACTGCGCTAATGGAGTCACAAAGGAGGCAAACAATACACCAACCTGTCCCGAATGTAGTCAAGAGTCGTCAAAGGGTGCATAGAACTCGTGTAGATGCCGATGCAAGGATGATGCAACAATACTTCAACTACAACTGTGTCTATGGGCCAAAGAAGTTCAAAGGTCGGTTCGCTTTGCCTCGCCCTCTTTTTCTTAGAATTTTAGAGGAAGTTTGTGATTATGACAAAGACTTTCTTCAAAAAGAGGATGCTTGTGGTATTCTTGGCCATAATCCATATATGAAAATGCTTGCTGTAATGAAGCATTTTAGCAAAGGTCTTGGAGCAGATTCTATGGACGATTACTCACAAATGGGCGCATCCACTATCTACCATTATGCTAAGAAGTTTGTTGATGCAGTTATTTGGATTTATAATAGTCGATACATGCGTCTACCTAATGCTCAAGATACACAAAGGCTTTTGAAAGAAAATGAAGCTCGTGGGTTTCCCGGGATGCTTGGTAGTGTCGATTGTTTTCACTGGGCATGGAGAGCATGCCCAACTAGCCAAGCAGGATCTCACGTGGGCTATAAGAAAGATCCCACTGTTGTTCTTCAAGCGGTGGCTTCATATGATAGGTGGATTTGGCACTCCTATTTTGGTTTGGGTGGGCAGAACAATGACCTAAATGTCCTGCATGCTTCGGGTTTGTTCGATAGACAACTCAATAATGTAGCACCTCCTTGTCATTTTCAAATCAATGGCAAAAACTACGACAAGGGGTACTACCTTGGAGATGGAGCATATCCTATGTATGGCCTTCTTGTGAAGTCATACAAACCAGCCGCCAACAATCGTGAACTTCTCTTCAATCGGTACCAAGAAGCTAAAAGGAAGGACATAGAACGTGCATTTGGTGGTCTGAAGGGAAAGTTTGGTATAATCAGGGCCCCATGTCGTTATTATGCCAAATCGGACATGAAGGCAATTATGAGGGCTTGCTTGATAATGCACAATATGTGTGTTGAGTTGGAATATCGCGATGAAGAATGGGGGATGATCACGGGAGACGAACCTCAACCTCCTATTGAAGGAAATGTAAGGCTACCTCCCCATGTTTTGTACAACCCTGCGCGTTGGTTGGAACTTCGCAAAGAACTCACTACACACATTTGGGAACGACATGGCCTGGGTTATCGCGATGGTGAAGTTCCAGAGGTGGTGGTTGATGATGCCATACCGCTCGAGCACGAGGGTACCACTGGCGTGGATACGGATGATGATCGCTACAATCAAGGAGATGATGATGATGGAACATTTTATGAGAATGGAGAGTAAACTTGACTCTTTTTTGCATACTTCTCTTTAATTAGTACTACATTTATTTCTTGTAATAACTCCATAATACTCTTTTTTCATTCAAGCACGTTAACATTAGGCACGTTAACATTAAGCACATTTACATTAAGTAGAAATTTGAACTACGTTTACAAGTGCAACATCGGAGCAAGTGTTTCATATGCTTCAAAGTGGACGAATTCTCTTCCATAATTTGTTCGGTATAAAACTTTTGCCGCTTCTCGATCACCATTCGAAGTTCGTAAGCAAATTGCATAATGTTTGCACAATGTCTTGAGGGTATGGATGCGGTTTTGGAGTACCTTCACAGAACGTGGATTAGCATTGGCATTACCATAGAGATTCGCGAATTCTTGAGTGATACGTGTCCAAAAAGCTTGGCGTCCCCCGGCTTTGCCGTGAATGAAATGATCGTTTGCTATGCAATAACTTCTCACCAAGGCATTGTCTTCGGCAATTGTGAAAATTCTCGCCATGATTTGAGTTGAGTGTAGAAGAAAAGAATGAAACTTCACAAGTTTGGGGTGAAGAAGTTTAGAGGATCTCTAGAATTTAAATAGTGTGTAGAGAGCTGATCGGCAGTTGGCTGATTTTGGTAGCCGTTGTAAAGCGCTGAACTATTCAACGTTAAAAACGCTGAACCATTCAGCGCCTAAAATCCTCAGCCATCAGATCAAAATAAGACCGTTAATTTGAACGGCTTAGAATACAGCGCTGAACCATTCAACGTTAACTACGCTGTACTGTTCAGCGTCTAAAATCCTCAGCCATTAGATCAAAAAAAGACCGTTACTTTCAACGGTTCTGATTTTTTTTACCGTTTGAATCTTCAACAGCTATATTTTCAGGCAACCTTATAAATAGAGGACTCTTTCTCCTTCAACACTCACACCAAAATCAATTGCTTCTCTTCTTCATTGATTTTCCTCTTCTTTTTCTTCAAAATCTTGTTATTTAGTTCAAAATCTTGTTATTTATTTGTTTTTTAAAAAAAGATGACTCAATTTAGC
>JAJJMA010095781.1:0-12357 GCA_023529015.1 Papaver nudicaule
GTAAGAAACAAAATGATGAGACTCAGAGTAGCCCTCTAAACTCTCAGATCACTGAGATTATTCAGTGGGGCATTAATATTATAAACTAATAATATGTTCTCACTAAAATAGTGGGGCAGTAATACTATGATTTTTTAGGTGTTCTCATAGAAGAAATGGGACACAAATAAACTTGCAGGTCACTCATCTTACTAGAAGACCATAACTTCACTCAGTACGAATATAATCCAAGAAAGAAAATGAGATATTGAGACTCAGAACATATTTTTTAAGAACATACTTAACCAAATATGTGAAACAGCTTTCTTACAGGACAAGGCTCAAGAAAGTACAAAAACATGGATAAAATGAAACTGGTTTCTTACTAGACAAGGTTTAAAAAGAGATAGTTAATACAAAAAGAGAACTGATTGTGTGAAGCAAAAAATACAGTGATTACACCCCAGACAAGCAAAAACCAAGCTAAAGTACGAATAATCAAAGGCAATCAGTCCCATCAGTTGTAATAAAACTGCTAAGTCATCATTGAGGAGGATTCTTCATGCGTGCAGCAAGAATAGGAGGTAACTCAGCAGCTGGAGGACGAGGAATTTGTTCATTAACTTTGGACTCAGCATAGTCGATCACTTCATTAATACTAGCAACCATCTCCACTTGAGCGGCATACCTTACCTCAGCAATTCGAATATCAACATCGGTATTAAGCTCAGATAGTTCGTTCTTCAACTTCCCAATATCAGCCAAGGCAGCAGATGTACGAGCACTTTCAGCATCGAAGGATGATTTCCAGAATTTGGTTTGACCTTCCTGAGTCACTAGCTCTTTTTGTAGTTGATCAAATTTTGTGCTTTTCTCGTCAAGTTTTCTCTGGAGTGCTGAGCAAAGTAAGAAGGAAAATTTAAACACGAGTTAAAAGTAAGAAAAATATCAATAAAATAATGTATGAATTTGTTATCAAACAACACCAATCTACCTTTTTCAACATTTCTTCATGTCGTAAACAGGCCACATCATTATCAAACTTGCAGGCGAATTGTTTCAGTTTATCTAAATGAATTCTGGATTCACCTTCTACAGCCCTAAGACGTAGAATCTCAGCACGAGCATCCCTCAGGACGGAAGACTGGGCAGTAAAACCAGATTCAAGACTATCCCTCTCAAAAGCCAATGAGCGCAGGGAATTCTCTAATGTAAGAATTTTCTCAGTTGTGCCTTGAGAGGAATCTTTCCACCAACTAATTTCACTAGTTGCGCTCATCCTAAAGGAGTCATATTCATTTCTAAGAGACACTAACTTATCTTTTAGTTCGCAGCACGTAAAGTTTAGCTTGTTGAAAGCATCCATCTTATGGTTCCACTTAAGCATCATTTTTATTATCTTAAGCTCTAATGAGGACTCACGCTCACGAAGACGAAGGTTGTCAAGGTACAGGGCCATAGGATCCGAAGGGATTGCCACTAACCAGATAAGAATAAATTCAGAAAGTACTCGAGCAAATGCAATCGTCATAATCAAAGAAGTATAAAGAAATAAGTACTCACCATTATTTTTGGCTTCAGCAGCGGACTTCTCTTTTCGTGCTTTCTCAACATTAGCACGCAGTGTCTCTGCTTCACGCTCCAATTCCTCAATGCTTATTCCTTCATCATTCTTTAAGGATCTCTCGAGTTCAGCAATGCGTTCTCTTTCAACAATTAACTCTTTCTCATACTGCTTGTTACGAGCCTCAAGCATTAAGGACTTGCAATGGAATAATTGCCGCAGAAGGAAATTGGACTGGTGGGCCTTAGCCATCTATTGAGAACAATACAAAATCAGAATAAAGATAGCTCCTATACCAAACCAATGAGAAGTGAAAAAAAAGAGAAACTCACCAGAAGAACATTATTCTGAGGCAACCCATAAGCCTCACCATCAGCATACTTGAACAGTTCCTCAACTGAGGAAGAAGGGGCCAACTCAAAATTCTGCCCAATGTAACTAGAAGGATTTGCGGTCCAAGCTTTTTTCACAACCTCAAAGGGTGTAGCACGCATACGAGCACGTAATGCTGCCTCAACACCAGAGTCATTGGTACATGGAGTAGTGGAAGATCCAGAAAAGTAACCACGGTCAAGACCCCAACGGAAAATAGCGTTATCACTTGTAAAGTCAATACCCTCAAAATCTAAAACTGCAGTTTTCCCTCGGGAATCATGAGAACCAGGTGCCATTAATTGAAGAGGACTTTCCAATGATTGTTTTACGGATTCTAGAATCTCAGCATTAGATTCAACCCTTTGTCCCTCAGTTCCAACCTCAATAGTAACTTGAGTTTGAGCCTCAGCATTGAGAGTCTCACTAGAGGTCTGGGCAGCATTACTCAAAGCCGCTCTAAGACTCCATCCCAAGACAGGAGAAGAAGCTCTAGGAAGTGAGGACAGAACATTAGAAACCCCGACTGACTGAGTGCTTGATGCCACACCACCAAGATTACCAAATCCTTTCCCAAAGGAGAATTCACCAGTAATGCGAGCAGGGGAAGGATTCTTGACATCTCTGGGACGCCTTTTCTCATCTTGAGTTCCTTCACTTTCCTCATCATTTAAGAACATGCTTTCAAACCGGCTCTCAGGCAAATCGCCCTCACGATAAGTAGATTCCAGAAGTGATTGTTTCACTTTATGCTGAGACTGACCCACTAGGTCCATATGAAAATATTGATCTTGAGTTTCTCCACCACCTTCCATCACGTCACCAACATCATTGTGAGTTTCCTCATCTACATTCTCAGGACTATCGACCTCATCATCGAGATGGGGAGACAATTTAGCTTTCTTAGAAGTCTATGGCACAAATCAGACAAAATACGTGTTAGGGGCATGATAATGGATAAAGAAGAACAAGTACAAATGAAATTACAAATAACACGTACCCTGCCAGCTTCAATATCATCACCTTCTTCTATTTCACCAACTTCAGAAGCGGTCTCAGCTCCTTCTGGAGAGGCCTATAAAATGGTTGCAAGAAAAATCCTTATTATAAAAAACTCGTGTATCAGACAATAATTTTAAAGAAGAAGAAAAAGAGCTCAGCTATATCCCTCACCTGAGCATAATCAAAGCTAAAACCAGTGAAGTTAAAGGCCCAAGGACAGTAATCTCCATAACGAGGAGGATGACATTCTCTGGGAGGCCCAGTTCGAGACTTATCATTCCATTGCCAGCCCCAGGCCCATGGACCAATTATCTCTATAGGAGTGGAGTCCCATTTGAAGTCATGAGTTTTACGCAAAATATCAGAAGCAGGCAAAGGAGTAGGTTCATCATTGTTCTCAGTACCAGGAACAACAAGTGACTCAAGCTCCTCTAAGAGACGTACTTCACCCCTCTTACGATGAAGACGCTTGGGCCCAATGCTCCATTTAACTCTGTTGGAAGGAGCCATGAAATCACCATAGGTTTTGTTAAAATTTTCATATGTGTATAGTTTTTTCTGAGTAATGTCAGGCTTGTAAGACTTCATCCTGCTGAGACCTCTAGAGCGAAGTCGGCCCTCGCCAAGAATCCTCCACCAGTTTCCATTATAGATAAATACAGGACGAGAGTAAGAAGCTTTGCCTTTCTTAGGCCTGTTCCTATTAGCCAGAACGTCATAGAAAAAGGTATCTCCATTTTCATAAAGAGGAAGACGCATGCCAGCCTCAAAAGCCCCAACCGTTGTCAAGAGATGCTGAGAATCATAAGGATAATTCTTTATCATATCATATGTAAGACGATCCCCTTGCTTAGGATCGAAGAAACGAACTTCAAAACCTTCGAGATGATGACGCCTTTTAAAGTCTTCAAGATCAATGTCCTTATAACTGTTACAAGGAAAATCCAGCCTAGACTTTTTCTTTTTATTCTCATTCTCAGACCCTTGAGGAGGTGGCTCAGGAAGTGGAGAATGAGATTTAGGTGACTGCGCTTTGGGAGAGTGTTGAGGAGTAGGAGAACCAGGAGGGGCTGGTTTCTGAGGTTTCCTTTTACTACGAAGGGTGGCTAGCTCTTTCCCCGAACTAGAAGTGGCTACGGTTTTCACGACTCTAGAGATATCTTTGATAGGACTGCCCTCAGCACCATCCTTGGCAGATTCGGATGGTTCAGTTATAGCAGACCTGAGTTTTCTTGGCTCCTTTATACCTTCTTTATTCAAAGAAGACATTGCTGAAACAAGAGAAAGCCGAATCAATAAAAGTTCTCACAGAAAAAGTGGGGCATTGATGCACGAGTCAATATGATGTACTCACGTAGAGAGAGATATCAATATATTGAGTGATGATCTCACTAAAATAGTGGGGAATGAACACTCTAAATCTATATGAGTGCTCACCAAAATATCTGAGTACGATGACATATGGTGTTCTCACAAAAAGAGTGAGGCATCAATATTGCGATACGATAATATATTCCCATAGAAATGATGAGACTTCCAAATAGCATTAAAGACCCAAGTCAAGATAAAGGTACTCAGTAAAATGTTCTCACACAAAGGGTGGGGCAGTAATTCTCTGAGCACATTATAGAACCATAGTAAAGATACTTTAATCAATACTAATACCCAATAGAATTATCTCATCCAAAATAATGGGGCAGTATTCACCCATTAAATAAAAGGCGGAAGGCTTGAGAATTTTCGAATTCAAATAGACTCAGCAGTCATATACGATCGTAACAAGGAGCAAAAAACAGTATAATCATGCAATGCATCAAGCCAATCAGGCATAATACCCAAACAAATAGACCCTAAGGACCAATCTTTAAAAACATTGTTCATATGAGAGGATTCAAGTTAGTGATTCCCTGGGATTCTCATCATAACAGAGAACAGGGGCAAAGTATATATACTTTTGTGTAAATGTGTTCTCTGCTATGATTCAAAATCCAAGAGCACAAATAGAACTTCACACAAACATACAAAGAACGATGGCAGGGGCAAGGGGTGCGAGAAATAAACCAGCCTCAGCAAGTTTAGAGGGACATACTCGAATCAAAACAAGCAATTCCAGCAGAAGGATGATATCTTCTAAATCTAGATGAGATTATACGCATGCAATAAACAGAAACCCTAATTTCAGCCAAAACAGTAAGAAAAACCCTAAAAATTAATTAAACCTTTCGATTTATCAAAATCCAATCATAAGCAAAAATCATATATCAAGCATCAATTTAGGAGAGCACAGAAGCAAAAATATAATGTGAGAAGAAAAAGAAAACTCACAGTTATATGGCTACGAATGGAAGACAGCAACAGACACAATAGCTACTGTCACTTTCAGGAGCAAAGGGGCTTTGAAGAAGAAGAAAACAAAAACGAAGATTTACCTAGTACTAAAGGCTGAGTAATGCTCATAGAATGAAAAGTAAAGAGGGTTGGAAGTTTTCGGTTTTATATAAGGAATGAAATCAAACAGTTTTGTAACCGGCGCGAATTCCAAGGAATCAAAATGCAACGTGGGATTAAAAAAGGAAGAAGAAGGGTTATCGGTACCATTCTACCCTTGGGGCAACCCAAACCCGAATACTAACCCACAGGGGCAAACTGTTGGTGCAAAGTACTCACCACCCACGTGTAAGCATTTGAGAAACAGAAGTAGGATAAAACAGGTGGGAGTAAAGCACCGAGTAAAGACCATAAGACACTATGACTCATCACCAAAGATAAACAGATGAAGGACTAAGGAGAAGCCACGACAGTCTTGATGGGACAAGTATCTCGAGAGACAGCTGTGAGGTATGGAAAACATCCAACCACTCTCATTAATGCGCGGTCAGAGCAAATCGTGAGTCAAGAGACGTGTGTCAAGCTCGTAGTGATGGAAACAAGAGAAGGTCGCACACGGAAAGAGACTACAGTAGTGAGTACCTACAAGGCCGCAGACTAAGAGTAGAATGCCGCACTACTGAGAATGGAATAAGGACCCCACTAGGTGTGAACACAAATGTCTGGGAACCGCCTTAAGACTCCTATAAATACTCAGCTCAGTATGATGGGTTGAGGACGGACTTTTGGGTACAAGAAAGAGTGATAGGAACTTAATAGTAAGCAGAGTGTGAATTATCTTTATCAATATCATCTTGTAACCTTACTCAAAGTCATTTAAGACTAAAACTTGTATATTGTATTATGATTACCACCTTTATATGAATGATCAATGATTACTAAAAGAAGTAGCTTAGTGTTCTCAGCTGTATAAGATCTTAATGGATATTGCACCTTTATATTAGGAGAATCCAAAGACTCGATACTATATATATCACATAAGTTAGTGACGTAAGACCAGGATAGTTTTATGCACAAACATATCCAACAAGTGATTTGCAAGCAAACTATTGCAATGGACAAATGGTATCGAATCTATCTCATGCATTCTTGTAACCTTAGTATTTGCGGGAACAAACACTAACATACCACATGGTCATGTAGACAAGAACATGATCTCAATCGCTATTATATCACTATTAAAGTAGCCGACTATTTCGAAAGATAGAGAAAGTGGAATAGAAGAATTTCCATAAAAGTCATAACTCCTACTAACCTTTTGTCGATGAAGAATAATTGATGTCTTCTTTGTCTTCACAGTCTTCGTCTTCAAGGTCTCTACTACTTAGTCTATATCCCAATTCCGAAATCTAAACTTTAGTAGGCTAAATCAAGAATTGTGTTTTGACACCTAAAACTGACAACTAGCTTGACATACCAACGCTAGTGGGTTTGACCGGACAATGCCCTAACAAAGCTAGTAAAGGGAAGGATGTTGCTACTGTTGAAAACAAGGAAAATAACGACAGCGCATTTGCCAACGATCACAAGATGGCTATTGACAATTCCAAGAAGCCTCCTGAACTGCAGACTTTCAAAGATGCCTCATCCTCAAGCCAAAACCCTTAGTCTTATCAACCCAAGAATTAATTTTTCGTTATTTTGATTAGCATAGGGTATCTGTATTTCAACGACTTTCTTTATATGATATTTGCTTAGTGTTGTTGAACTTCTTCTTAATTTTATATATGCACTTTTGCCATTTCTACTTGAGCGACTACGCCTTCTTCTACCGCCGATATAATCAAATCCATTTGGCCCAGGTGATAAGCTGACAGTTATTCCGCTGGTCCACATCACAACCTTCCGTTATACATTGTTACTTGTGCCCGTCGCCGATCTATTATAAGTGGGGTGGTTAACCTAACAGGAGTTTTATATTTTTAAGCCATCAGTACTTACAGATCAACAAGTAACAAGTAAGGACTTATAGTTTCAATGGCCAGGTTCGCTGTTGCTCGTAGCTTTTATCACTGGGATCCAAATTGATCTGTTATTCCCTGCAAGGGACTTAGAATAATCCTTACGTTCTGTATTAGTAAACTGCAAGCAAATGGCAATTCTGCCTCGGTGAACGACCTATTAGCCTTTAGATATTTTTGGCAATTTTGCCTCAGCGTATAGCTTTTTAATTTTTAAGATTTATGGCAATTTTACCTCAGTAGATGTCTATTGAGCCTCGAAGATTTATGGCAATTTTGCCTCAGTAGATGGCTATTGAGCCTTGAAGATTTATGGCAATTTTGCCTCAGTAGATGGCTATTGAGCCTTGAAGATTTATGGCAATTTTGCCTCCGTAGATGGCTATTTAACCTTTAGTGTATGTCGTCGTACGTAAAAATTTAGTGACACAATAATTTGTTAACGGGGTTCGGCGCATGATAGCAAACCTACGTCCCCGGATGTTATTTACCTCTGGTTACAAAAGCTAATAAGATTTCTTGGGTATTATGCCCGCCCAAGACTTCGAATTTTATATGTAACTTCAAGGATAAAATCTCTTGATAAACTTGGCATTCCAAGGATGCTCAAGTTCTTTACCATGTTCATCGATCAACACATAGGCTCCACTTCCGGCTGCACGTTTTATAATGTAAGGACCTTCCCATGTTGGCTTTAGCTTCTTGCATCCTTTCCTTCTTTTGATACGGAGATATCTCACGCAATACCAGGTTGTCGGGCTGATATTCTCTTGGTATGACACGCTTGTTGTATTCCCTGGCCAGACGCCGATGATAATTCTCCATATGAGTTAGGGCGATAAGCCGCTGCACTTCCAAATCGTCTAATTTTGCCAAAATTAAATCTGTGTTTAGATTCCTTTCCCAAGCTTCATGTTTTGTTGTTGGCAGTATAACTTCTGATGGGAGCACCGCTTCTGCACCAAAAGTGAGTAAAAAGGGAGACGCTCCAGTTGCTTCTCTGACTGTTGTCCCGTAGGACCACAAGACGTTGTGTAGATGTTTACACCAAGCTTTCTTATGTCCTTCTACCCTTTTCTTCAGCCCCATTCCAATAGTTTTATTTGTGGCTTCCGCCTGCCCATTGCTCTGTGGGTATATTGGAGTTGACTTCCCTAGGTTTACGCTGTATGTAGCTAACAGATTTTCAATGTTCTCGCCGACTAACTCCTTTCCATTGTCAGTACAAATTTCTGCTGGGACTCCAAACCGACAAAATATGTTCTCCCATATGAATACAAATACCTCATTTCCTGTTCTTTGTCTCAGTGCCTTGGCTTCACACCATTTGGTGAAGTAATCAGTAGCCACAATAATGTACTTCCTTTGTCCTGAACCTGGGGTCACTGGCCCAATAATGTCAATCCCCCACTTGGCAAAGGGCCAAGGGCTTAATACTGAGTTTAGTGACACCGCTGGTGCTTTTATTCTTCATGCATAGAGTTGGCATTGCTTACACCGCCTAGCGTATTCTGCAGCGTCGCCGTTCATTCAAGGCCAATAGTAACCCTGCATTCTTACTTTTAGAGCCAGTGCCCGCTGACCACTGTGATTTCCGCAATCTCCCTCATGAATTTCCTTTAACAGCTTCTTTCCTTCTTCCTTTGACACGCACCGCAATAATGGTCTGGAAAATGATCTTCTGTATAATACTCCATCTTTTAACTCATAGTTCGCCGATCTGCTTATGACTTTATGCGTTAGAACTTTATTTCCAGGGGTTGTAAGATGCTCTAAGTAATATCTGATAGGGGTCCGCCAATCCGTCTCTGTTGATTCTTCAGTATCTACGACTAACACTTCTCTGCCTCCTCTTTCTTCTATTGATGATAGTTTGAGGCGTTCAATTGCAATAGAAGGCACTTCTGGGTCCGTCATCATAGAAGAGATGAACGCCAAGGCGTCGGCGTGCCTGTTGTCTTTTCTGCATATGTGTCTAAACTCTATACCGCTAATCTTTTGAGCGTACTCTCTGGCCAGTCTGAGGTATTTCTGTAATGAACTGTCATGTGCTTCATAGCTTCCCAAGATTTGCCAAATGACCAACTGAGAATCACTGGTTAAGCGGATGTTGCTGATGTCCATCTCGATAATAAGTCTCATATTGTGTATTACCGCTTCGTACTCTGCTTCATTGTTAGTAGCTGAGAATTCCAACCTGAGTGAGTGAACTATTCTTGATCCTTTTGGTGAAATAAAAACTATACCAATTCCTTTGCCCTCTCTGTTAGCTGAACCGTCTACATATACCTCCCATTGATTTGGGTCTCTTTTTAGCAGCTCTGGTACTCCTTCGTCTGGATCCTCTTCCATGAATGGAATGTTGTCAACCTCCTACTCTTCTTCTTCTTCAATTGGGAAGTCTGCCAGAAAGTCGGCGATGACTTACGATCGCTGCGCCGTTCTAATCTCATACTTGACGCCAAACTTATCTATCTGAGCATTCCACTTTGCAATACGCCCTGCTCTTTGTGAACTATGCAAAATGGTCTCGATGGGGGTCTTGGTTAAGACGGTAATAGGATGAGCATGGAAGTAAGGACGTCGTCTGCTTGCGGCAAAGACTAAAGCCAAAATCAATTGCTCTATCTTAGTATAATTTTTCTCAGCGGGTTTTAGAGTTCTACTAATGTAGTAGATCGGCGTCTCTCCTCCTTTTGTCCGCACAAGCACTGCACTAATTGCCGATGACGTGGCAGCAAGATAAACTCGTAATTCTTCCCCATGCTCTGGCGGCTGTATGGCTGGAAGGGTAGCTAAATACTTTTTGATTCCTTGGCAGCTTCATGATCATCCGTCCAATTAAACTTTTCTCATTTCTTCAACATTTGAAAAAATAACTTGCACTTGTCCGAGAAGCGTGATATAAATCTATTGAGAGACGACAATACGCCATTTAGGCGCTGAACATCTTTCAGAGTTACTGGCGAATGCATCTCCATAACGGATTTAATATTTGCTTGATCTGCCTCTACACCACTTTTTGTGACCACATACCCCTAAAAATTTTCCAGAGGTGACGCCGAACACGCACTTTGCAGGGTTAATCTTCAACTTAGTTATCCGCATGTGATCAAATATTGCTTCAAGTCTTGTACGTGATTTTTCTTTTCTTTACTCTTAACCAACATATCAACAACGTATACCTCCATGGTTTTTCCTATCCACTTCTCAAACATATCCTGAGCCATCTTTTGATATGTAGCACCAGCATTCTTGAGTCCAAAAGGCATCCTTGTATAACAAAATAACGCCGTGTGCCGCTGATCTTCTTCTGCTAGCGGTATCTGGTTATACCCAGAGTAACCATCCATAAAAGATAACAATTCGTGCCCGGAAGTAGCGTCAACAGTTTGATATATGCTTGGCAATGGAAAGTTGTTCTTTGGACACGCTCTATTCAAGTCGCTGAAGTCAATGCAGATTCTTACGCCTGTATTCTTCTTGGGCACCACCACCATATTGGCTATCCACTCAGGATATTGCACGGGTCTAATGATGCCAGATGCTCTCATCTTATCAATTTCTGCTTCGACTGCCTCTTTATAGACTGGCGCTAAACTTTCCTTATACGCTGTTTGAATGGCCTGATTTTCGGGTCAATGTCCAACCTATAACATGCAATTTCAGGATCAATGCCTGGCATTTCATTCCCCAAGCGAAGACATCTACGTATTCTTTTAATAGAACTTCCAACTGCAAGGATTCTTCTTCACTCAACAAAGTACCAATCTTTACTATTTTAGGAATGTCCCCTTCGCTGATGTTGATATCTTTTGTTGGTTCTACCGCTGTGAAATGTAATTCTGGCTCTCCCATTGGCGAAGGTTCCTTTAATTGCTATAAGGGTGCCGCTGCAGGTTTTGTAGAAGAGTCGCCTTCTTCCAAAGAATGAATATACTTTTTTGGGTCAGCGACTACCTCATTAATTTCTCTAGCCTTTACCAATTCCTTGACCTTCTTCTTTTTCTCATTCAATCTCGCCTTTCTGGTTTCGCGCATCTTGACGTACACTTCATTGCAAGCCTTGGCCGTAGATGGATCTCCAATATACTAGGCGACCCCTTGTGGAGTTGGAAATCTCAACCGCTGATGATAAGTCGAAGGTACTCCCTTGATGTTGTGCAACCACGGTCTTCCAAGAATTGCTGCATACGGCGAATCGACATCCACGACACAAAAGGTAGTATCCATTATCAGGGTTTCACAAGTTACCACTTTTAGCGTCACCTCCCCTTTGGGATTAGAGGCTATTCCATTAAATCCATAAATACTATATGTAGATGGGATCAGCGGCTCGACTGGTTTTTCATTAGAGTCCATAGCTTGATAGGCTGAATTAAAAAGGATGTCCACAAAAATCCCTGGATCGATAAGTACCCTTGGAACTTTAAACTCTCCCATTTGAATAGTTAATACAAGTGGATCCAAGTGATCCCTTCCATCCCCTGGTACTTCTACCGCCGAAAAACTAACTGGATTCTTCATCCATTCCAATAATGGACTTTTCTTGACGGCGAGACTGAAAATTTCTTACCACTCCTATCCCGCTTATGTATCCTTGATAGAACGTTATTATGGAATTCATCCCTGCTGATCGTGGAATGCACTATGGAAATACAATTTAACTTTTTAAGATCCCTTTTTACTTCAACTTCAAAGACCTCAGGTTTAGGAGGTAAACTCTGGATTGGTTGAACTGCCATTAGCGGTGCTGGGGGTAACTCCAGGAAATCTTGAAATTTTCCCATACGAATGAATCTATGCACTTCTCGCTAAACTCCAGTGCAATTCTCAGTTGAATGGCCATGAAATTGATGATATTGACAATATTGACTAGTGTTTGAAATATGATGCATAAGATTTCCTCTGTTAAAAGGATAGCGGATCTCATTTCTTGACGCCGAACTTTCTATCTGTCCCCATGCATCAGTGTATGTAACACAAAGCTTTGGTAATGTAGCATCTTGAAAATCTGGGTATCCTGGTCTTCTGTCGCCGAACCTACGATTATCGTTGTTGAACCTTCTATCTCCATCACCTGACCGCCGG
>JAJJMA010095785.1:1384-17462 GCA_023529015.1 Papaver nudicaule
CATACATCTCATACTATATCCAAGGGAATAACATGTGGAGAAGCCACGTGTTGTACTGCTTGTGCTAATCAACATGGAAATGGATTAGCCCTACTATCGATATAATCTAAACCGTGAGACAAGAAGCCACGTGTTGTAGTGCTTGTGCTAATCAACATGATTTACATCTTACATACATCTCATACTATATTGAAGGGAATAACATGTGGAGAAGTCATGTGTTGTAGTGCTTGTGCTAATCAACATGGAAATGGATTAGCCCTACTATCGATATAATCTCAACCGTGAGACAAGGTAAGATTGACGCTTGGCTTAATTGGTGGTATAAATAGTGGGCCATTCAAAAATATCATGCTTATCCTCCCGAAAGTGTACTGAAGACTTTCTCTAACACCTTTCTAGTCCATGTAATAACTCCTAAACTTAACAACCCCACTGTTGAAGATTCATTTTCAATAAAAATTAAAATCTCCATCCATTGTTGGAGATGCTCTTAGAGTATTCTTTTATTTTTACAAAAATTAGGAGGGGCAATAGTGGGAACTGCGTCGAGTATTGTCCAACAAACTGTTTATCCATGCACTGAAGAATATGAACTTTCTACTTATGATCGTCACAAATTGAATTATAATCAAATATTAGGGTCGGTTACCAATGACAGTAATCAGGGATTACACGATTCGATCCATTATGAATTCTACTCAAAAAAAAAAAAGAACCCACAGGTAAACTCCTTGATTCAAGAACTATTATCGGTTACTGATATTCCGTTTTAATCTAAAGGAGCAGAGCTTCTTTTATTATTCTCAATTAATAATTAAAAAAAGCACGCTTATTTATTAGTGATTCGCGAGAATCACGACTTACTTTGGATAAAAAAGAATTAAATATATCTGTAATAATTTCGAAATATATGAATATATAAAGCAATCGGATAAATAAATGGAATGAGCTAATCTATCTACATCAACCCACACCCATTTTTGGATTAAATAAAATTAGTATCTTATCATAAAAACTAGGTAACTTTGTTTTTCTGGTCTAGTCAATAAGATTATGAAACATTCGACTTATTTGTCTCTTATTTTACATATAATGGATTTAACTAGACCAATGCATGGTATTCTTTTAGGTTTTTTGGGATTGGGTCTTATAGTAGGAGGTCTAGGAGTAGTATTACTTACTGATCCAATTTTTTCTGCCTTTTCATTGGGATTGGTTCTTGTTTGTATATCCTTATTTCTTATTCCATCGAATTCCCATTTTTTAGCTGCCGCACAACTCCTTATTTATGTAGGAGCCATAAATGTCCTAATCATATTTGTTGTGATGTTCATGAACGACTCAGAATATTACAATGATTTCAGTCTTTGTACTGTTGGGGATGGGATAACTTCACTGGTTTGTACAAGTATTTTTGTTTCACTAATTACTACTATCCCAGATATGTCATGGTATGGGGTTATTTGGACTACAAGATCAAACCATATTTTGGAGCATGATTTGATAAATATAGGTCAACAAATTGGGATTCATTTATCAACCAATTTTTTTCTTCCTTTTGAGCTTATTTCTATAATTCTTTTAGTTTCTTTGATAGGTACAATTACTATGGCCATACTAATTTCAAATTGCGTGTCTATAAGGTATATTAGCCATACAAATTTCAAATTTCGTGTCTATAAGGTATACACTAGTCACACTAAAATCAAATTGTGTGTCTAAAAAGTATACAATAGCCTAACTAAAATCAAATTGCGTGTCTACAAGAAAATTATAGCCATGGTTATAGGACAAATGCTCTAGTAAAAATGAAAAAGTAAGTTCCATAAAGACACAGTTATAGAGACATATGGCTATGGAAAATTATGAAAAAAAGGCACTCTAAGTTTGTGTAGCCGTAAACGCACCCTTTTGTTACGACACCTACTATGACGGTTTTTGAAGAAAAAAAAACCATAGCTAAAGGGATATGGACATGGTTTTAAAATGTGTCCTATATGTGACTTTTTGTACTAGTGAATTGGTGAACAATTTCATCGATTATCTCAAATTTCATCTTTAATTTATGAAATTGTCAAATTTATTTTCCTTTCACAGACCTTATGACGGTAACTTTTACCATTTTTAATCACATATAACATTCTCCCTCGACTCGCGCGTGACAATTGCATAATTTAAAATAATCAGTAAATTAACGTACCTCGACTCGCGCGTGACAATTTTTTTTTTTTTTGGTTAAATTTCAGGGACGGAGCCAGGAAGTTTTTTTTAGGGGAAACAACTAGTACAAGATTGCATCAACGTTTAAATTGGCGGCGAAGGCGATCAAAAAATTTTAAGCACTTCGCTCGGTATTTTCAACTTCAAAAGGTGTTTTAGCGATGTACAAAAAAAAAGGTGTAAAAGGTTTAATTTGGGATTAGATTTACTAGTTTGTGAATTTTATCCTTTTGTCCCATAAAATCTTAATAACTGCATAATCTTATTGTGTAATCCAAGGCTGAATAATTAGTTCCCCATTATATCCTTATTTCTACGAAATTTAAGAGGGGCAATAGTTAGATATATAATCGTTGGAACTCTTAACTAACATTTCCAATAATCCTAAATTTATCCCACTTTAGACCCTACGTGGTTCCGTTCCTGTTAAATTTCAAACAAAAAATAAATTCATTTATAGATCAACTTTCTCCAAATTTGTTTCAGATGACTGTATATGAAGGACCAGCTTTATCAAATTTGTTTAAGCCGGCGGTGAAGAAATTAATAAGACCATAGTAGTTAACCATCCAATGGAAGAAATTTGTTTAAGTCGGCGGTGAAGGTCACTTGAAAGTATTAAGCGTTTCACTCAGTCCGATCAGATCAGCAGGTCAGATCCAAGTTCAACTCGTCGTTGTTTATTTACATTTTTTCCTTGGTATAATACTCCATTTGTCCTTTTGTAAAATTATCTAATTTGTTATTAGTTTTTATGACTAATTTTTTTAGCATCTTCATCTTTTATTTTTTATTTTTTTCCTCTAAGGGGAAGTCATGATTCAATTGGAGTAGTAATAAGAAATCAATTTGTGTGAGATACACAAAAGTTTAGTTAATTAGGGGCATCCGGCCGGGCGCGAGAAGTAGTAGGTTAAACATTTAGTTAGAGGTTAATTGAAAATGATTAGTTAGTTAATTTGAGCGTCGGGCTGTAGTGATAGGATTATTACACGTGTGTCTTTTAGGGTTTGGTTTACCAACCTATCCTATTTATTTGTAACGACAACAAGGAGAAAAAGATGTGAGAAAGCATTACACCACTCAAAGGCTGCGCAGTATTGTATTCAGACTAGGGTTCTTGTTCAATTTAGAAACAACCTTAGATTAAGATATGGAATCAGCTGAGGAAGGAGGAATTGAGAGCTTTGTGGTGCATTCCCTCTATTGTCACCGTGGGGTCAAAGTCCGTTGTATTGACCACAGACGTCTAGGGTTTTTTTTTTCAATTTGTTTTTTAATGTCTCACAGCATGATTCTCATCACCCTCTACTTCAACAATTTTCTCTCCACCTATTCCTAATTTCATCCTCATCCTCTCTACCGCAGCGGAGGCTGCGGAGCTCTGTTGCTTCCCTCTCTTTCTTTATCTCTACCTCTACCTCGATTCTCCTTTTCCACTACCTAATCTTCAAAAGAGGTAATAACATTTTTCGATTTTTCCTTCTCTCTTTAGTCGTATTACTGTTCTGATTTTTCCTTGTCTTTTGATTGTTTTTTGTATTTTGTCCAACACTTGTCCGATGAATTTCTGACAGAGCTTGTCGCTCGATAATCATTTGTTAACGATTATATTGTCAGATATGTTTATGTTGTTCTATACAAAATCAAAAACCAGTCAAATACCTAATAAGATTTCAGAACCTTTAATGTTTTTAGAGGAAAACTCATTCTGACTATATATTCTAGTTGTTAGTAATGATTTTGATGAGCAGTCGACATGGCTGTCGCTGAACATATGAGATGGATTAGGGATCCTAATACCTTAGTGGTCCCAAAATTTTGTATTCTCGCATATCTTTTTTTAAGTTTAAAAAACCTATATAAAAATATAAAAAAACTTTATATAAGTTTTTATTAAAAAACATAAATAATCTTTATTTATGTTTTTGATATAAATATAGAAAACATAAACGATAATCGACCAGTTGGTGATGCTCAACCAATTGACCAGTAGGTGATGTTCACCTAGGTGCTTCTACATCAAGAAAACCTGATGATCATGATAATCGGGTGATAGTCACAACGGAAGAAACAAAAAAGTAAGGTTTTACAAATTCAAAGAAGAATACGGGGAGGGCTATAGATGATGTCGGTAATAAGAGCATGGATTTATCGAAGGTGAATTTAAAGAAAAGAGGTGGTAAATCTGTGGTTAAATTAAACCATGTTACTATTTCAAAGTCAAATGATAAATTGAGAGAGTAGTAGCAGCAGTTCTGATGCTAAAGACTTAGGCAATGCAGATGATCTAGGAATAGCTGGCCAGAAATCTAATGACGATCATGGTGATAATGATGATGCTGATCATGTAAATAAAACTGTGGGAAAACAACCCGACATTGGCAGTAAATACGATGGTGTGAAAATGAATTTTATTCATGGCACTTGGTCTATTGAAGCTGGACGTAATGAGGAGTTGCAAAGGAAACAATTGCTTGAACAACAGAAAAAAGATGATGAAGATGTTGTTGTTGTTAGTTCACGTCAATTACTAGAAGAAGATAAAACTAGTGAGGCTAGTGAATATAATTCTAATGAATCAGAGGATAACTCGTAAAAATTAGCTTATATATTCACACCACCACCACCGAAACAAATTGGTAAGAAAGCTTGTGGTGAACTCAAAAACTGGTTCTAAGAAGCCAGTTAACAAGGATTCTCAATACGGATTTTCTATTGAAATGTTAATGGTCTGGTTAGACCTGAAGCTAGAGAGAATGATCGGAGATTATGTGTATTGTTGAACCTGAAATATGGTCTAAGGATGATACTGTTAAGAAATTAGAAATAAATGGAATGATATATGAATGTATATGGAAGGAAATCAGATCATGATTGATATTAAACACTGAAGACTGAGTCAGTGAAACTCAATTTATACAGACAGACTCGAGAAGAAAAGGAAAGAGTGACAGGCTGGAGACAGACTGGACTATCGAGAGATAAGTGTACAGAACGTTAAAGATAGTACATCTCACTATCAGTGTAAACAAGGTGTAAGAAAGAGACAAAAAATAAACAGAAACACTATCTCTTTTACTCTCCCTCAAGCTGAAGGTCTGATAATACACAGAGCTTGTGCTTCAGAAATTCAAACCTTGGAGTAGATAAGCCCTTTGTGAAAACATCAGCAATTTGATTATCTGTAGAAAGATATTAGACACAAAGCCTTTTGTTGTGAACCAATTCCTTGATAAAATGAAAGTCAATTGCCAGATGTTTAATCCTACTATGGAAAACAAGATTGGCAGCTAAGGCAATTGAAGTCTTATTATCACACATTATAACATGAGCTTCAGGTAGAAAAACATGCAAATCCCTGAGCAAAGCTGCACAACCAAACAGCCTCAGCAGCTGCAGAAGCAAGAGATCTGTATTCTGCCTCTGTGGAAGATCTGGAAATGGTTGGTTGCTTCTTAGCAGACCAACTAACTGGATTTCCACCAAAAAACACACAATACCCACTGGTAGATCTTTTAGTATCAACATCACCTGCCCAATCTGCATCTGTATAACCATGTAAAGCTTGAAAGCCTTTACCAAAGAATAAACCATGCCCCAAAGTACCTTTAATATACCTTAAGTATTCTCTTGACAGCTAGTAAGTGAGTGTCAGTAGGAGATTGCATGAACTGACACACTTGATTGACAGAAAAACAGATGTCAGGTCTAGTCCATGTCAGATATTGTAGAGCACTAACAAGAGATCTATACTCTGTTGGATTGTCAAGAGTTTTACCATCATCTTTACTAAGTTTAAAGTGGGCAGGACAAGGTGATGAACATGGTTTCATACCTGCTAGATTGGTTTATAGTAGAAGCTCAGCGACATACTTAGATTGAGAAAGAAAGACACCATTAGTTGATCTTTTAACCTCCAACCCCAAAAATAGTGCAGTGGCCCTAAATCCTTCACTGGAAAATGTGTATTCATCTAATAAATCACCTTGTTGCAGAAAGACTCAGAACTGCCCGTGATGATTATATCATCAACGATTCAACATAGACAAGAACAACAGTTTGATGACCATCTTCATTGTGCACAAACAAAGAAGAATCAGAAATAGATGGCTTGAAGCCAAGTTCAATCGACACATCCACCAACTTTTCATACCAGGCTCTTGGAGCCTGCTTAAGTCCATATAATGACTTCTTTAGCTTGCATACATAGTCTGGATGAGGTGCATCTTTGAAACAGGAGGTTGGACCATATACACATCTTCCTGCAAAGAGCCATGTAAGAAAGCATTACTGATATCCAACTGCTTAAGTACCCAATCATTCTGAACAGCTAGTGAAAGAACAACTCTGATTGTTGTTGGTTTTGCTACATGACTGAAAGTTTCAGTAAAATACTGGCCTTCCCTATGTGTATAACCCTTGGCCACAAGTCTAGCTTTATGTCTTTCATATGAACCATCAGCTTTTTCTTTGATTTTGAAAACCTACTTACAACCAACTACATTCTGTGAAGGATGTGGAGGAACGCTAACTCCCAAGTCACTGCATTAAGAAGTGCATCATATTCTGCCTTCATAGCATCCATCCAAGAATGAATCTTGTGAGCTTGAGTAAACGATGTTGGTATCCTTCACTAGTAGAAAACATCTGTTTAAGAACTGCTAGAAACAGTTCTAAAAGTGATAAAAAGAACGGTTCTAGTCAGCGCTTTAAACAGTTCTATTATTGTCGTCCTTCTCAAGTAGGACGGATTTTATTTGTCTTTATAATAGAACAGACTTGACAAGTTCTTTATATAGAACTGTGAAAAGCAGTCCCTTAGCTGGATTTTAATAATAATAAAAGTAAAAAGTGTACAACTAATTTAACCCATTTCAGTAGATCTGATTGGGCTGAAATCCCATATAGATTTCTGACTGAGCTATATGATTCTGAGTGAGCTGAAATAGAATCTGATTTTATAAATCTAAACCCACCATTCATAAATAACCCTGAATCCATTGTATACAATACTTCCAAGATCAACATCAACAAAATTTAAAACATTTGAACTAGTAATAATATTAAGTACTAAAATCATCATCTGCTTCACTAAGATCACAAGTAGTATGACTAGTAATATCCATCACATTGGTCCCATCATCACCTGCAGCAACTCTGCCTTTTGGATTCCTGTAAATGGCGTACAATATCAACTGCAGTGCCCCTTAATACACATCCAAAGCCATTTGGTAACTGGGAGACATTACACAAAACAAACATTAGTTCATCTTCCCAAAAAACAGCAGCAACAAACTAAAAAACAGTAGTAATAAACTGACAGTTAAGAATAAATGTTGGAGAGTTTATGTTGAGAGCATAAAGGACAAACAGTCTCTAATTGATCATTGTGCCTAGCAATCTATTTCCAGGGGAAATGCTGCACTTTTATGGGAAGCTTGCATTTCCACAAGGATTTCCAATATCCAGCTTGCATCCATGACTGGAGTTTCATAAATTTTAAACCGTAAATTTCAAAAATATATAAAATGGTTTCCTATTATAGATGGCTTCATTCTGCGACCAATGTGTCCACCTATTAATTATCAAACATGGACAATCAGTTAATAACGACAGTATGGTGGTTAGGTAGTTATTGCACAAAGAAAAAAAGAAAAGAAACCAACATCTAGTCCACTATAGAGATAGAAACTATTCTGGGACCTTATTGAATTGCTTTACAATACCCGTGTGCAAACAATTACGGTCTGATATATTTAGCTTGATACTATAAAAAAATTGATATAAGAAAGCACCACCATGTCTAAGATAAGACTATGATCACCTTATCTGGTAACCTAAGGAAAAAAGACTGTTCAGGGCAACAATATTACCAAGCAAGCAAGAGCTTGATAGTAGGATAGTGTGGAATAACACCTTGGAACGGACACTGAGTGTACACAAAACCTTCCCAGATTTTCAATCGAAAATAATAGCATTTGTGTCAACCCCTCTATTCCCCAAGTTACAGGCAGTGCAATTTCCCAACATCAATTTTCTCCAAAAAGATCTTGGCCGGGTGGATTTTTAATGCCCATGCATCCAAAAAAAAGATTTCATACATAGCAGGTTAGGTAATGTTTGTAAAATATTTCTTATATAAGATAAACATCAATCTACTCAACAAGTGTATAGCAAGTAAAAACACATTCATACAGGGCAAGTAGTAACCCAAATACAGTAAAGCTGGGCTTCATTCGAACTGTTCAATTGACACTCAATCATAAAATAATAACTCTTATTGTTAAAGACAGTTTACCTTCAAAGGCATGCATATGTGCCGCTTTCTCCTTGGCAAACTTCTCATATACTGCCGTGAACTTGGAAAACTCATTTTTCAGAGAGATCTCACACTGCAATCAAGCAAACAATCTAATTCAATAAGTTAAGCATATACCCTGAGGTAGGGATCCTAGCTTTGTGATGCATGCGTCTCTGTTGCTATATATCTGTGTTAGCCATCATAATGAGGAAATAGCATTTTGTAGGCCATAAAGTTCAGGACTGGAATAAAACAAGACATTACAAATGCCAATAACAACCATTTTTAGCTGTATTGAATGAAGCTACAAGGCCTTAGTAATTTGTACCTCTACATTTTTGTCATCTAGTATTTGAGTGATCCATGCAAACCAATAGGAACCCTTGTTGAACCAATCAACCAAATCCCCCACTTCCCAGGTACCATCCACAATTCCAACCGTTTCAGAGATTTCACGTATACCAGGCATTTGACTTTGATGGTAGATCTGGGGATAATTAGGTCGTAGCATCAATGTCTCTTATGTATACTCGCCATGTTTTTCAACAGGAGATTGATGATACTACTCATACAAGTTAATCCAATAATTCTCTGCAAACATCACGACAAAATTAAAAGCTTGTAAAGTAAATAAGTTTAGATTCTACGATTCACATACCCTAGCTTCCACTGAAATATACAGAACAAAACCCAAATTCCCCATTTCAGCAAACACAACAAAAGCCCCTAAAATGTTAGCTGCTATATAGAGACAAAAACCTGTGCAATCTACAAAAAAGACGATACTCAAACCTGCTTTCTCTCGGCATTGGTAAAAGAAGAAAGTCTTCTACGAGTATCAAACAAGCTAACAAACCCATCTTCATCGGTAACAACAAGTAAATGACCATTTGTCTGAAAAATTAGGGGTTTCAAAATTGGGGCTCTCCATAATACCTCGAAAATGGAAAAAAAAAACTATAAGATTGAAAGGGTTTAATATACAAAACATTTCTAATTAAACCCTCCAAAAAATGATAATGATAAATTTACCTTTGAAAATTAAAGTGCTAATGGTGGATTAGAGATTCCATTGTGTTCAATAGATACCACTCCAGACCCACCAAAACTTGCTGAATCTGATGATAAATTTCCTAGATATGGTCGGAAGAAATCGTCATTGATATACATTCGTCGTTACCAGCCAAATCAATCATCCGATTCAGGTGTGTATCCAAACTCCGGTTGGATCGATTCAAAAACCTTGCTTTTATCAACATGCATCTAATTAACCATGCCGTTCAAAACAACGAGTAAAGTATCTTTCTTAAGAGGAGAAAGATTGAAAAGCTAGATCTGAAATAATCAAATATTTATAGAGGAGAGGGAGAGGAATCCATTGAGTTCTCTGGATTTGAGAGAAAAAAAAATCGAGAGAGAAAAAATGGAGAGGGTCTTCGTTTATGAGAGAGAATAAGGTAAGGAAGATGTAGCTGTAGCAGAGAGAAAGAGATAAGGTTTGCTTTTACTGGTCAGAAAATTGGGTGGTTTCATCTTTACCGTTGAGATAAAGTAGTCGATCTAAACCATTGATAAAAGAACTGATCAAAACAAATCTTCACCTTTTCCGTTTTTTTATTTGTAGAAGGACTGATTTTGATAGGGCTTTACGTGAAACAGCCCATGTCAGTTCTTTTATTAAAACCCTGGTCCGTTCTAAAACCCTCTATTTCCACTAGTGCTTTTAGTGTCATCTGTATGATAAACAGCAGGAAGTGGATGCTTTGTTGCCAGTAATGCCTTTGGTTTCTGAATTCCATTTCTAGACCTTGTAGTCATAGAATGTGTAGAAGACACTGAATCTGTCCCTGAAGCAAGATCTGATGCAGAAGAAACTGTTTTTGTACTTGGAGAAATAATATCAGAAGCTGAAGGATGCAGGACAAAAACCAAAGGAAGTGAAGAATCAACAAAAGTATCCTGAATATTGCTGATGGAAAAACCTTTAGAACAGATGATGTATAAGTATCAGCAGCAAATGGGAACACATGCCTTACAAAAGTATCCTGAATATTGCTGATGTACATCTTCATTAAATTCAACATGCCTTGAGATGTAAATTCTTTTAGAAGGAACATGTAAACATCTTTTGTGAAAAACACATGCCTTACTTCTTAGTTCTAGTTTATGTGCAGTGTAGGGCTTCAACCAAGGAAAACAGATACATCCAAAGGTTCTTAAAGAAGTATAATCTGGAACTTTGTGGAATAAAGCTTCATAAGGTGATATCATACCTAGACTCTTAGTTGGTAGTCTGTTGATGACATAAATTGCTGTACATAAAGCATCAACCCAAAACTTATCTGGAGCACATGACTGAATTAGAAAAGTCCTTGTAATCTCAATCAAATGTCTATGTTTTGACTTTGCAACCCCATTTTGTTCTAGGGTATGAGGACTAGTCAATTCATGAGGTATTCCATGTGTGAGTAAATAATCCCCTAATTTAGAGTTAACAAACTCACCACCACCATCTGTTCTGATGACTTTAATTCTGGAAGAAAGTAGATTCTCAACTAATGCTTTGAAATGATAAAAGACTTGCTTGAAATCAGATTTACTTGCAAGTGGATAAACCCAACAATACTTACTAAAATCATCAATGATATTGACATAAAATCTGTAGCCATTTACAGAAAGAGTAGATGCAGGACCCCAAACATCTAAATGAAGCAAATCTAAAGGAGCTAATTAAGCTTACAGAAGTAGACATCTTAGAAGGATGCTTATGACTCCTACCCAATTTACATTCATTACAGAAGAGTGGTTGACTAACTACATTATTTAGATTCAAGATTCTGGCAATCTTATTCATTGAACTAAATGAGGGAACCTTTTATGCCACACTGAGGAGGAAATAGCATGATTACTTTCATAAGTTGATGAAGATGAACACACACTTGATAAAGTTGGGGAAGAAACTTGAATTGTAGACAAAGCAGTAATTGATGAAATTGGCCTTTGTACTTTGGCTGTCAGTGGATACAAACCTCCTTTACTGAGCCCTTGAAATAATATCCTCTTGGTTTTGAGGTCCTTTGCAGTGTAATCAAAAGGTGTAAAAGTGAGTGAACAAGAATTATCCCTTGTGAATTTATGAACATAAATCAGATTTTGTGCAGCATGTGGAACATGCAAAAGATTTTTCAAAGTAAAATGTTTATTTCTAAGCAAGAGTTTAGAAGTACCAATATGTGCAATTTGCATACCTTCCCCTGCTGCTGTTGCTACTTGAAAAGTACCAGAATATGATGTAGAGGCTCCAAAGTTTTCATATTCAGAGGTAAGATGATTAGTAGCACCAGTGTCCATGTACCATGGATTCTCACCTAGAATGTTGGCATTAGCCAACATAGCTGAAAGCTGTTGAGGTGGATCTCTGCCTTGATATGCAAAATTGATGCGATGATAATAGTCTAAAGCTGTATGACCAGTTTTTGAACATATTTGACACACATGCCTTTGTGAATTAGTGGAATGCACCATTCTTGGTGCTGAAAATGAAGTTGATGTTGTAGGACGAAATCCAACACCATTATGGTTATGGAAACCACCTCTATGACCATAACCACGACCTCTACCTCTATGATTATTGAAAGAATTAAAAGGAGGATGAAAATTACCTCTTCCAGCTGAAGTTGTTGTTATAAAAGCTTGATTTGAAGCATTAAATTGGAGTGATTTGTTCCTCTCCTAAATCACTATCTCTTCACTTAGCAACAAATTGTGCAACTGACTGAAATTCACAGGAGGTTGTCTAACACGAATTGAAGTAGAAAAAGACTGATAATCTGGTCCTAATCCAGCAAGAACTGTTACCAACAACTCTTCATAAAAAATTTGAGATCCACATGCAGCTAATCGATTGCGGATATGATCAACAGATGACAAATCTCAGAGATCTTGGAAGATCCCAATCTCAAGCTTTGTAACTGAGTTCTTAGTTGAATCACATGTGCTGTAGATGATAGGCTAAATCTTCTTGGAGATTATCCCACAACTGCTTAGATGAATCACAGTTAGCTACATAAGAGATCACTGTTGGTGAAATCGAGCTGTTCAGAAGAAGCAAAATGCATGTATCTTCATCTTGCCATTTGGTATAAGCTGGATTAACATTTGCCGCCATTTGAGCTGCAATATTCAAGACCTTAACAGGACAAGCATTAGTACCATTAACATATCCCAAAACTCGACATCTTCTCAAAACATGAGTAATTAGAGATTTCCATGTTAGGAATTGTCTTCTTGAAGTTTAATTGGAACAATATTCGCCAGTGTGTGGATTGGAACCTCAGTAATTTCTTGAGCCATCTCTTGATTTGAAGAATTGAGAAAAATTGATTGAAAAATTGAGAAATTGATGTTAATGAGCGGAAGTAGATGAAAAACAGAATCTTACTACTATGAAAACCCTAATTTTCTTGGTTTTCAGAGCTCTGATACCATGGAAGGAAATCCGATCTTGATTAATATTACACATTGAAGACTGAGTCAGTGAAACTCAATTATACAGACAGACTCCGAGAAGAAAAGGAAAGAGTGACAGGCTGGAGACAGACTGGACCACAGAGAGACACACCTGTGCACAAAACGTTAAAGATAGTATAGCTCACTATCAGTGTAAACAAGGTGTAAGAAAGAGACAGAAAATAAACAGAAACACTATCTCTTTTAGTATAAACAATGATTCTTGTTGGAATGGGAAGAAATGTAACTTATGGATTCTGTTAAATCAAAATTTTGTTAAACCAAGGGTTGTTAACATGGGTAAACAGGCTATTACTAGAGAACATGCTGGCTATTATTTCATAACCTTTGTGCATTCAAGTTATTTATTTTTGTGGGATTTGCTGGATGTTGGTGGCATGGCATCTCTCCATGGCTAGTTCTTGGCAACTTTAATATTTTTTGAGTAAAGAATAAAGAAGAGGTGGACGTTCTGGTGATCCACAAATTATAAATGAGTATCGTATATGGATTGAGAATAATGAAATGTTTGAACCTGCGTCTATGGGAAAGAAATTTACTCGGACTAATGGTCAAGCTCATATTCATAGAATGATTCAGAGAATTGATCGTGCTTTGATCAATGAAGCATGGTTGTATAAGTTTACTAATTGGAGGTATAAAGCCTTTCCAAGAAATATGTCAGACAATTCTCTTTTGTTTGGTTTTGCAACTATCATGGAAAAGCCTAGGGATGTTCGTGGCATTGGAGCTCCATGGCTAGTTCTTGGCGAGCCGAATTGCACAAAAATACCCAAAATTCGGATGTATCTTCCAAAAATGTACCTTCAAAAAATTAATACAAAAAAATACCCATGTCTACCGATTTTAGCCCTCAAAGTCTACACCCTAAGTACAAATATTTGTGGTCAACCAAGATTGACCATGATGATTAAGGTCTACACCTTTGTATCTGAAGTCTAGACCCTACGAAAAGTTTATTTTTGGAATTGCCAAAGTGTGACCTTGTGTTTATCATAGTCTAGACTTTATAAAAAATGTTATTTTTGGAATTTCAAGAGTGTAGACTTTTACTTTCCAAGGTGTAGACCCTAAATTAAGGGTCGCCACATAGGCGTCAGGTCTGGACCATCAACCCTATAGTCTACACCTTTGAATCCATAGTCTACACCTTAATGCCATTGGTTATACAAAAGTCTAGACCCTGATGGCATTTCTGTAAAAATAATAGGATCAAGGTCTATAATAGTCATCAAATGGCATTTCTATGTATTAAATTTTAGAAGGTATATTTTTGAAAAAGCCCTTTGAAAATGTGCTATTTTTGTTGATTTCTGGTCTTCTTTGCGACTTTAATAGTGTTTTGAGGAATGAATAAAGAAAATTGTTAACTGCAGGATCTTAGAGTGCCCATACAATATGGGATTAATAATCTCAACAAACATGTCCCGGTGTTGCTATCTTCTTAGTGTCTGATCTTATATCGGTAAGATTCTCAAGTGGATCTGGAGTATAAAAAGAAGTAAAACATATGAAGTTCAAAAAGAAGTACAGTAAATAACATCTAAAGAAGCAGATCCAGAACCCTATTGAAAGTGGGTGATGAAATTTGTAATTTTATTCACCGCATGATTTAATCATTCATGTTGTTTTCAAATATTAGCTTATTAATCTTGTTAGTGTTTCTGATTCTGGTACCTATGGAGATTGTAAAAAAAAATATAACATTTTAAGAATCCTAATGTTAATCTGATAATCTTTTTTGTTGGGAGTGAATTAACAGTGTTCATAACCTTACAGTATTTAGTTGTTAAATATTTCCTCAATGTACACTTATTTGAGCGAGAATGACCAAACTCTGAGTGCCAATGCTTGAAATTGTATATGCCGCATCAAAACCTCACATCGACACACCTTTGAACTCCACTTTCCACAATGGTAGCAGCATTTTCTTGTTATTGAGCATAAGCTGCTGCCTGAATTTAGCACGCTTGTATGAGTGTTCACATTGAGAAATTTGTATATTGAATGGTGTCATGACGAAGATACTCAAAAAGAAAGTTCTGATATCTTTACAAACTGCTTGGAAAACATAGGGATTCAACCTACCGAGGTTCAATTTTTATGGACGACTTGTCTTGTATTCAACAAGCAACGTTTTTGGAAAAATCATATGAAGTTAAAGGTTACACAAAACAAAGAATTGTTTCAAGCAGTACCAGGTTATACCTTGTCATCAGCAAAGCAGCTAGTAGTGTCTCGTATGCCCCATTGAACATGTGAAGGCATAATATCCATAAAGTAATGTGTAATTCCACTAGCAGCCGCGTGTATGTACATGAGCAAAAAAAATCAAAGATATGGTTGGGAAGTACTACTGTTATCTACCTTTTTAATGATTCACCGTTCATATACCTCAACAAAAATATGATCGATGAATTTTGGCATAAGCATTTATTATGGAGACCATCAAGCTCAACAACCCAACTATATTTTTCTTGCCGACCACATTTTTGCCTAACACGTACACTCTCAACTACTAAATTCAACATGTATTGATGAGTACGCTTTAGTCGATTTGCCTTGTGTCTATATTTCTTTCCACACTATATATTGAGTTGAATATCACAATTGTTTACTCATCGTTCTCTACTCGCAATACAATTTCATCACAAGAGATAAAACTAGCTACTTTGATTTACTGTAAAATGGGTACTCGAAACAATGCCAAGCTTTTCATTTTCTTGGGTCTTTTGTTTGCTGTCGTTTCACTAATCACTTCCGAGGTTTCAGCAGCTAAGGATTTGGCTGAGAAAACAAGTGTGTCTCGTAAACAATACACTGTTACTGATCTCAATATATTTTATTTGTGCAAATTTTTATCTATCAATATGATTAGCATCAAATTCTGATATTTGTTGTATACTATCAACGTGTATTAATTGCAGCAGAAGAAGAGACAACTAAGAAAAATGGTCTACAAGATGCCAAGTACGGAGGTTCTAATGGTGGTGGCGGCTACCAAGGTGGCAATGGAGGTGG
>JAJJMA010095791.1:1707-32451 GCA_023529015.1 Papaver nudicaule
TAGAAGAGTCTCTTTCCTTCTATATTCTCGAAATTCTCAGAAAATTTGAAGAGTCTCTTTCCTTCTATTTTCGAAACTCTCAGGAAATTAGAAGAGTCTCTTTCCTTCTACATTTTCGAAACCCTCAGAAAATTACAAGATGTCTCTTGCCTTAAATTTTCGAAGTACTAGCCATACAACCCACGCCCAGATCTAACGAATAGGCATTCGTCTCTGCACATGCAGGGGCATAGACCCCGAAAGGGTATTTCAGGTACGAGGAGATGTACACTCCCCCAATGTTGCCCATTGCCTTAGTCTATGGACAGATCTCTTATCCATATGACTCGGATGCCCTAATAACATTTTAGGATGCCATTTTAGAGATGCAGGCTGAGGGATGGCTCCCCTCACGAAACATCCCAGAATGAATGAACCCTCAAAATTCACCTTAGAGAAAATTTCGTCATCATGATCAAGGTAGTACAGTATGGTCCTTGTCTGACTTAGTGGCCACTGAGTCTTTCAACGTACATGGAAACTACGACATGATGAAAGGAAATTTTTTGGTAAGACTTTACAAAGTTGTTGAGCCTCTAAGGGACGGAGTGTTGAAAAACACACAACCTAAGACAACATGGTCTAAGGCAAAAACATTGTCTAACTCTAAAGGCACGAAAGCGGCAAAACAAACACCCATACATTCACAGCAATAAGGGTTCAGAAGTGTTTTGCCCCCCAAGCTTGGGAGCGCCCAGACAAAAAATCAAAGTATTTGTTGTTAACCAAAAACAACCCATACATGCACCACCAAGAGAAAAAGGAAAGAGAAAGACAGTCAATCTCCCGCAAGATTGGAGGGTGAAGGCCCTCGCTCTTCAGTTTCAGCTTCTTGATTCTGAGGGCACTCGTTCTCTGGCTCCTAGACCTCTGGCTGCTCCTCCTCATCCTGCTCTCCGAGCTCCAAGACTTCCTCGATCCCAGAGGTTGGTACATCCTCAGGCTCTTCAGTCTCCGAGGTTGGAGCAACTCTGGAAGCAGATGCCTCAGAAGCTTTGGCAGGAGCAACTGTCTCCTATAAGGCCACTATTCTGGACCTGAAAAGGAATCCCAGAATCAGTAAATAAGCGACAAGACCTAAGAAAGCATAAGCATGGTGAATCTAACTTACCAGTAAGGAAAGGGGTTCTGGGGCAACGGCGGCAGCTTGCTCCTCATAACTCTTGCTCTGAAAGCAAGGAGGGTAGCAGCAACATTGGTAGCAGTCCCAGAAACGACCAAAGAACTTCCAGAGGGAATCACCATAGTACTTCCTTTCTTAGAAGACTCAACCTCATGCTGAACTGGCATATCATCATCCTTGGGAGCCTGACCTCTCAAATCTGCGACTTGAGAAGACTTACCCTTGGAGAGTTGAGTTGGTTGGACGATAACCACATCATCATCCTGATTGGAACTGGAAGGTTTCATGGAAAGGCACGTCTACGGACTCTGGGCCATCATCTCCATAGTCTACCACCAGTCTCCGAGCGGCGGCAGGAGGTTTGAAAGCTACAGTCCCCCCTCTCTCGGAGGAGACAGCGACCTTCCTCCCAAGATGCCTAGTAGTCTGCGAGAACAACCTTCAGAGTTAAAAAATAGGGGCAAGTATGGGATACATACTCAGAAAGCTAAGGCAAATATTTTTTACCTCTGAAGCCTCTCCTCCCTTGCTCTCCCTAGAAGCACCGCTACTAGCCCAAACGTTCACCCATGGTAGATAAGGAGGGAGATCCTCTAGAGGTTTAGGAACCTCCAGAATGGGATTCCCGTTGCTATCAAATCCAAAGGTAAACGGACCTTCCCCAATCTCTGGAAGCACACTCACGTGGAATCCTACAAGCTGTATTGTTTAACTGGAACAGACCTCTAGGAGCATCCATAGAGGCCAGAACTCAATACACAAAGGAATCTCTGAGACTCCAAAGGGGAAGAGGAGAGTAACCAAGCTTTTTGATAGAAAAGTAAGGTGAAGAACACAATGAACAAGACTAACCTTTTTGGCGCCATTGCCGTCGCAAGCCAAGCTTTTTACGATAAAAGTAAGGCGGAGAAGACGATGAACAGTGGAGCAAAGATTTTCGAACAGAGAAAATCTCTGAGGAAAGAGAATAAAAAGGAAATAAAGGCTTTGAAAAGACCTAGGACTACTTTTTATATCTAACCTCTGAAAAGGTGGGTTACTCAACCGGTGCTTCCAGTTATTCAGTTATTTGGCGACGTGCCCAAATCCTGGAGCATAGGCTGGAGCACGTGTGTGACGGTACCCTTCGACAAAGATTTTCTTCCTAACTTACCCTGTGGGAAGTTAAAAAGAAAAGGAGCAAACTGTAGGTACCAGAAATCTGACGGACACGTGGCACCATCCTAAGGGCGGTAGTAAGTTAGTGAATACACCGAGAGGTATGGGATAATCCCTAAAAGTAACAGACCGCACCCCACTCAAGGATGAGACGCGTGTAAAGTGCGACAGGCTAAAAGCACGGGTAAGGTTGAGGGTACTATAGAGGCATTAAATGCTAAGTCAGATAGAGGAATACAGCTGTTTAGCACCAGTCAAACTTAGGGTTTCACTTGGATTGCGGTCAAACAGTCTGGAACCTACAAGATTGAGGATATCCTCTGGAAGGTCCCAGAGGGACTGGCCTCAGAGGATACTCTCAGAGAAGGCACGGTACGAGAAGAGCTAAAAGGAGTCATATTCTAGAAGGTGCATTGCAAGGGACATTCTGAGAGATGGCATAGCTAGAAGATCGGAGGCCAGAGGCTATACGATGTCTAAGAAAGGCTCAGAGATACCTCTGGGAGGTATCTCAGAAGACTGACGTCCAGAAAGGATTGAGTATCTCGAGGAATAGATAGAAATAACTTAGTTTCCATAGTCCTTGTAACACTAGAATATGTACTACCTAACCTTCTTGCATATAAATACCCAGCTCTTGAAGAGTTAGAGGACCAAGTGAGAACTCACAATAGCAACCCTAGCTAGTACAAGATACAACTCTTATCGTTAGGTTGGCAACTTGTGAGTGAGAACTTGAAGAAGACTTGAAGACAGTAGATCAAGACTATTTAGTTAATTGTGAAGGTAGCTAACATTGTAACCATACTCATGATTAATGAAATACCAAGGATGTAAGCCTCCACCGTGAGGAAGAACCTTGTTAAAAAACATGCTTGTGTCTTGATTCTTTTATCTTTCTTGCATTTACTATGTTTGATTGTCTTTACTTTATCTTAGATGTGTTTGTACTTAAAGTGTTCTTGAGTAGTTCTTCATCTAGGACCATTGGGTGTGGTCTCAGAGATTCTGAGACTCACACAAGTGGTACAGAATCTCTTGGAACAACGAGGGAAGTTTGCCACATTATTTTCTCTTTGTCTTGCTTCTGCAAGCTTCTTGTTTGGTGTTGGTGGCTTTTTATCCCTCGGCCTTGTTTCGCCTAGGCTTCCCCCTTCTTGTTTCTTGATCTATGTAAGTATTGGGGGTTTCAAGAAATCAAATTACAAGTTCTGTTTCGTATGCAACATGTCATGATTTCAAAACCCCCATTAACGGAATAGTTGAAGATCCACAAACAATAATTTAGCAAATTTAGTTGACCGTACTCAGTGTTAACCCATACAAGATTGATCACTAAAACAATGTACAAGTCTAAAGGCTGTTAACAATGTGATAGCACAAATTGGGTAACACACAATTGATTTCATTTTCTTTAACAAATAGATGACTAGTTAATTGATATACGTACATAAAAGGGAACTGTAAAACATTATGGTTAGGGCTGATAAGAGTTTGCAATGTGAAAATCATAGCAGCGTTATTGCCTCTGGTTAGGAACTTCATCATTTCAAACGAACGGGCTTTAGTTAGAATTACTCACATAAAAAGAAAAAGCTCTTCAGATCTACTCCCAACGTTTATTGGATTTGTTTTTGCATTTCATTTCGAGACTTGTCGAAGAAAGTGTACAAAAAGTAACCAATTCATGTATATATGTAATTTTCTTTAAGAAAGAAACATAACACTAAGTGATAGTGATACACTGTTTGCCAAATTTGCTGGTAAACACATTCTCGTTGCTTCATGCCATGGCATAATATGCTTTAGTCGTTTCACTGTTTTAGAAGATACGATTCAAGCTTGCTTATGGAACCCATCTACTCATGAATATAAAGAGATAGTTAAACAACCATGTAAAAGAGGTTTTGTGGTGGCGAATGTGCTCGGTTACGATAGTAAGATTGGCGATTACAAGTTGATACTACTAATAAAAAATAGCTTCTCTGATACTGTTTCTGAAATTCATGTATATGCGCTAGGTTCAGATTCCTGGAAGAAAATAGGAAACGCCGAAGGTGATGTGTGTTGCGGTTTCTATTCTATGAAGCTTTTAAATGGAGCTATGCATTGGGTAGCAAGAAGGCTTTCGACTACGGTTATAGTTTCTTTTGACATAGCCGAAGAGAGAATCAAAGATATCCAAATACCAAGTCGTTTCTTGGATGAAGGATACAACCTTCAAAATCCAAGTGTGGGTGTGCTTGAAAAGGACCTTTACTTCTTAGGTCGTGTTTCAGACATATTCGAGTTATGGGTCATGAAGGATTACGGCGCAGTAGATTCATGGACTAAGCTTTTAAGCTTTTCAGAAAAGATTGAAAGAGTTTGTATCGTGAGTATGCTGCATTTTTCAACAAGGACCGGGTGATCCTATTCCACAGTTTTCATCCGGGTTTACCATGCAAGCATCATGATAATGCTTTGGTCTCATATGACTTGAAAAGTGGAAAAGTTGCTCACTTGAATATTCATGATATGCCGGAAAAATTTGCTGCAGAAACATTTATTGAAAGTCTAGTTTCACTTAATTGAAGGAAGCTAGCGCAGCTAAGTATTGGCAAGAAACATTTATTGAAAGTCTCAGTTCTAACTTTTCAATTACGGATTAATATAGATTTCCCTACTGGAATCCTTAATCTAATGTGTTTTTTATTCTAATCTTTCTCTATGTTTCCAATTTTATTTCAAGGTTCAACATCAATATTGTTTCTAACTCGTGTATATGATACAAGGGCTTTCAGGCCCGTGCATTAATGCACTGGCTAGTGTCATAATGGATGCCTTGATGAATTTAACTTCTAATTTAGTTCTAAATCAAGTGGGGCTAATGGCCGCTACACTTCATCTTTGGTGTTTAATTTTAATTTTTTCCTTCCTATTGTCATCTTTTTTGAATGAACCCAAACTGGAATCATTTTACCAAAGGTTTATGGCTTCTCCATAGTATGTTCTTCGTATTGTCGTTGTTTTGGAAATGAACCCCAACTGAAATCATTGCAAAAAAAGGTTATGGCTCAAAGTATGCTTTTCTACTCATACGCTGCTCTATAACCTGCATATATATAACTGTCAAAAACATAACATTGTCTTAGATTTCTTAACTATTTATGCAAATTCTTTTCCAAGGATTTCCTATGTCTCAAACCAACTGTAAAAACATAAAAAAGAGTGATCGGTGAGCACCAATATTTTTGGTACAGTCAAGAATCAAAATACCATACGATATCTATACCGTGCTTTGAAGTACTACTCTAAGATTTTCTCAAATAGAGACAATTGTCGCTTAAAGGTAGCCCTTGGAGATCCTCTCAAACAAAGAAATACTGAAATCCACAATACCAAGCCCTACCCTTGGCTCTCAAACAATTTCCTGCTACGAAATATACCTTTTCCTCAGTTTTGATCTCCCCTTTGTTAGAAATGCAGACCTAGCCAATTTGCTCATAATTCTCACATTGTGCATGACTGTTCTGTGTCTCTTACACTCTTGCATGCAAGCAAAATAGTTATACACTTGAAATTAACACTACTGCATTAGGCAGTTTCAAAAGCCTATAGCTAATCCAGATCCATAATGGAAAGTAGATATGTATCCATTAGTCATGTAACATGGCTCCTCCGAAATAACTATCAGACTGAATATAGAGTTGAGACAGACAAATCAAAATTTTCATTTAAAAAAAAAAGATGTATCCATTGATCATAAAGTGCACTATCTCTTACAGAAATCAATGACGATAATCAGAGATTCATCCAAACCCAAAGCCTGATGACACATGTAATTTCAAACGGATTCGCTTGTGCATATATACATCATGGTGGTTGAAGAATTAACTTGGCATGATCGTAATGGAACATTAATATCCTTAATTCACACAAATCACAATTTTGCACGATAAAGTTAAACCACGTAATCGAACTGAATTAAACTAAGTTTAATAATTTTGAAGTACCTAGCATGTAGAATATACTTACATCCAAAGTAGGTATCCTTCTTCATCTTTATCAGAAATTTATCAACAAAAGTTGAGTCTCTTGAAGATAACAAATTTACACCTTGATTCAGTGTTTCCATAATTTCACCGCATTGGGGTCATTCTGTAAATCACCCGCAATGAACCGCATTGTGGTCATTCTGTCAGCCTCTTTTCATCTCTCAAATCCTATTCTTCCTCTCTTATTAAGTATGTTTTCTCCATGACTAATGCCAGTGTTGCTTTCAAAATACATGGAAAAAAATATCCTCCAACTTCTTTAACGTTTGGTCAACTAAAATTCTCTCATGGTTGTTATTAAGGAGGCGTGAGGTAAAGAGGTGCCGCCTAACCCAAAGAGGTATTTTGTCATATGTTGCATGAGATTTGCTAGTTAACAAACGACGTATCTTTTCAAGTTTTTCCTTAAAACCATTGACACAGGGGGTTTCCTAGATTCGGAGAAAACATGAAGAAAATACTGGTGCCGACACCTCGATAAAATTCAAAAAGGAACATAATAAATTGACCAATTAAACATCTGAGATTGAAATAGATGCACTGACCATTGGTTGGATATCTCCTGGTACTGATAGGAACTGTCGTATCCTTCTAAAGAGAAATTGCCTCCTTTGTCGACGAATGCATTCCAACAAAAGGCGAAGACAATAACAAATGAAAGAAAAGGTTAATAGTTGGCCGTATTAACGAAACTATCATTGAGATATTTGATCAAACATGTTAAGTCCAACAACAAAAAGTGCATACATTACTTCCTATCTTGATGAACTGTTTATGAACACGAAATACGCAACGAACCGTTTACAGAAAATTCTCACCACATACCATTTTCAACTGGAAAACTTTAACATTGCCGATGTCACTGTAGTACAGTGGTAAAGTTGCTGGGTGATGATACCAGTGATCTGAAGACCTAAAAAAAAAAAAAAAAAGAATTTCAAACAAAGAAATGCATTTGAAGGACAAAAAAAAAAGTGATCGGTTTTGCATTACTTCCCTTCAGACTGATTCACTGTTCTTTCTTTGTTCTTCCATTATGCAAATCTGCAAAACAACGAAAACATCACTCGAAGTCGTGGAGATATTCTCTCATCATGTAAAAGGTGAATTTGAACCACAAATATGCATACACATGTTCTGTTTTCTTCTTGTTGTAGACCTATTTTTCTAGCACACGGTCTTTCTGCAGTTGAATCATCAACCGGCTGCATACATATAAAAGTTCGTCATTGAGTAAGTTGCAACGTTTCAAGCAAAGTTAAGGCGATCGAAAATTAGTGTCTTGTTTCATAAAACGATTCCAAACGACGTTTCCTTCCGAAAAGTAGTGTCCACTCGATGTAGATTTGTAGAAAAAATGAGGAGGGATTCTGGTGCCGACACATCAGCAAAAAAAGTTCTCCTTTATATATTATAAGTATAGATTCTGATGTTAACCCATTGATAATGACTTGCTGGATATTCCGAGCCATTGCGGTACGAAACCAAAAGAGTAGGCTCCAAAGATCAATTGGGAGATTTTCGTTAGTTTTTCTTCCAGATCCTTAACACTGATTGTCTTTATTGCAAAAAGGCAGCACATATCAAACTCAACAAAACACCATGACGTTTCAACTAGACGACTACTAAATCACCTAAAAAAACTTGAGCTTTGCTATCGCAAAATATATGTATGGGAAAGTTCCATTCACACGTTTAATTCTGCCCATAAGTTGGAAAGATCTAGACGTGTGAGTGGGTTTTGTAGACGAAAATCTCAAGCAGAGTAGTAAATTTTAAGTGTCTATGTCTCGATCTTAGTAACATGGATAGAGTCGCCAGAACATCCAATGCCATGCAATTTGCAGCAGCAGAGAAGACAAACAATGTGGTTAGGTCTAGCTAACCGCAAATAGACCTAATTCAATTTGATTATGTATAAAAGGGGTGATCAGTGGAATATGCAGAATGGCAAAATACTCTTATCATTTTGTTGAGCAAATCCGATCTACTGTCAACAATTATTGGTTTTTTTTTTCCATTGCAGCTTGAAACTTATTGCGGAAATTGTACAAAACTAACAAATACATTTCAAAATGCAAAAGTCTAATAACATAAGATGGGTGTTTGGTACCACAACATCGGGTTTTGTTGTTATGAAGATTGCAGCTTGAGAGTTACATTAGAATTGAACAGAAACTAATAACTTCATCATCTCAAAAATTAAACTAGATTACATGTAAAAAAAAAATTAAGAAACAGAACATTAAGTGATACAAAATCGTATCCTGAGATTTCTCAAATTGATTCGGTACATTCTTCACAATCCATTTCTAGATCAAAGTGTTTCAAAACCGAAGTCCAGCTTCGGAAACATGCGTACAATAACTGAATAACATGTCGTGCAGCTGCTCTCATGTGTATTTGCAATGACCTAATTATCAGCATCATCGAAGTGTAACAACATTGGAGAGGAAACCCTCAAGTGTCAATAACCTGAAGAACTTAAAGCTAACAAGTTTAGATGCTTCTACTATCACTTGTTTGATTACTAGGCGAAACTTAAATCAAATATAAGCAATTAGGTTGACACAATTACTCATTCTATAGTAATGTAGTATCTACTATGATTGTGGAAGCTGCTAAAAGACCAAATGCACCATGACTCCATGACCAACAATCACCAAAATCCACTATCTAAGTTTGTTTTTTTAATCGGATTATATATGTTGTTGAACCACCATTTTCAAGATCAACAGAAATCCAATCAACAGCTATGAATTATATCATTACAGTCACAGATTGGCCAAGTTATTTAACTTTACATTCTAGTTATTGTGCATTCATGCTAAAGACTTATTCTGAATGAACACTTTTTCTGTTCGCTGAAAGTTACAAGTTCACAAGTTCCGTTTGTATGCAACATGTCATGACATCAGAACCCCCATTTAAAGGATCGATAGTTGAAAATACGCAAACAATAATATAGAAAATTATGTTGGCATCGCCTAATTGGTACTCAGAGTTAATCCGCAAACACCTATATATTCAGTAAGTAAGATTCATAAATTTGGATAAGTTGAACCAAAACTTACAAATAGAACATTGATTTTTATAGGAAAATGGAAAACATTATCGTAAAAAGAATTAGCACAAAATTTCATAACTCTTATGGAAAAGGATCAACAATTACACCCCATTCCTATGTTTCATCTTCTGGTTTCCAAGCAATTGTTAATTTATTCATTCATTCAGATCTGTCTTGTTTGACAAAGAGATTTGCAATGTAGAAATCTGAGCAGGATCCAAAAAAAACTGCAAAGAAGATAGAAAACCATAAAATTCCTGCAAACTAGTCTTTGATGTTAAAAGATAGCATCAAACAGTTAAAGATGTCTTAAACAAACAAATTGCAACGAAGCAATCACATATTATTACCTGGGCAGAAGAGAGGCGATAGAGACCTCACTTTCCCAGATTAGATTAAGTTTTTGAGAGGAAAACTCATAATGCGAGATGGTGTTGATGAGGTTTGTTTTTTCCATGGTTTGATTTAAGGTTTTGGAGATCTGAAGAAGAAAGAATCCTAAAGGTTTTTCACTATGTCCATCCCCAGCCACTACGGCGGCTCACTCCTCCCACTACTAGAAAGAAAATGAAATCTGAAGTGGCTTCTTATATAGTTTGTAAGACCCTGCCCCTTGGATTTAGGGTTAAAGTTGATCGTCCATTCATGTTTTACTATCTGATCCAACCACTAGTTCTTATTAGAGGACTGACCTAACTGCTGACCCAAATTTAAGTAGTTGATCGTCGATTTGGATGCAGATGGAGGGCATTGGAGTGTATGATAGGATCCTTTACTAGTGGCTTGACACTGATTTGGTGCATACACTTTTTTATTTTGATTTTGGCGTTTCTTTGGTACGGCTTGAAGCCCATTCTTCAGTGTGAATTATGGTTGGCAAGGAATCCATAACCACTGATAATGATTTGCTGGATATTGCAAGTCGCTAATTAGTTGGTACAATTTTCTATTTTTTCTGCACATTTCAACTGTCGTTGGCCCTGCTGACCTGTAAAACAACCATTAAATCACATATTTGTTTTTGAATTTTGATCTTTGTTTACCTTGCTGTTCAATAAGGTTTTCCGTAATCCGTCCTTCCACATTGGATCCAGACGAGTGAGTGAGTTTTGTAAAGGAAAATCTCAAGTTTCTCATGATGAGCAGAGTAGTAAATTTAAGTGTCTATGCTGTTTTTTTTTTTTTATTTGATCAACAAAACGATATATTTTATATATACATATAATAAAGGTGGAAAGAATAAAAGAATTACTGTTTTAGCAATAACAGTTTGAATTTAAAACGTTTTAAGAAAAACTATCTCCTAACTATTTCTTCCCATTTGAAGACTAATTCTTCGAACCTTACATACTGGAGACAATGCGAAGAACGAGACCAGTACATAATGACAGCCTTTATATCTAAGATAATACGGCGCACATCTTCTCTTTTGCCTCTTCACAAAACGTTCGACTGTTACGCTCTTTCCACAAGGACCAACATACTGCATATGGCAGATGGAACGAGTCGCTGCATGTGTCTATGCTGTTTCTATCTTTAACAGATGGAACGAGTTGCTGGAACATCCAATTCCATGCCAATTGTGCCGCAGTGTTGGCTGAAGAAAAATAGTGGTCTTCTAAAGACTCCTTGAGAGAGGCAAGTGGGAATCGAGCGGTGCTGATATTATTAGTAATTAAAATTTAAAAGAGGAAATGGAGAAAATGATGTTATTCGAGGAGTATGCAGAAACAGACTACTAGTCTTTGTGTTAGTACTAGTATTTTACCCGTGCCATAATGGCACGGAAACGAACAGGTCTTTTACGGTACTGTCTGGCCAAGTCGATTTGATATAGTTTCGGCACCACATGGAAGACGATGGTTCCAACATCAGTGGTTCCGACTTCAACGTCATGACTTCTATGGAACGTGATGTTATATCCAATTATGCAAAAGTTTTGTTTGATTTATAATTTGGTGCGGGGAATGAATATTCTATTCCCAACAAAATACTGTACTACTAAATGTTATCTCAGAATCTCTTACAAAATATTTACAGGGACTACTTCATTTGTCAAAGATTACTCCCCACTACTTCCTTCTCCGATTAAAGTATTTGCAAATGTGATCCTCAATTCTATTTGCAAAACTCGGTTCATACACAACAATCTGCAAAATACACAAAAACGAAATAGTAAGGTAGAGCTAGGGAATGTAGCTGATGATGAAATGGAATCCAAAAACAACAAAACATACAAATTACAACAGAAACTTACAAATAACTCTTCACCTACCAAAACCCACATAAAGAAAATATCAATACGCAACAATTGGGTGATTCTGTGTGCGAAGATGAAATCTAATTAAACCTTAACCACAACTCTAGTATGTGTTCAATAGATTCTAAAATGTAAACAAATACTATACAAAGTAGTATATCGAAAAAATCAAAATATGTGAAGTAGTAGGTAGCCACGAAACATTGCTTAACAAACAAATGTCGAAAATGAATTTAAGATAAATGACTCCACCAAATTTACCACTGTAGAATTTGGTCAGGATTAAAACCATATTATCACACAAAATGAAGATTTGTCTGACTTAAGAATGTTACCTCGCAGCTGGAAGGTAGTAACATGATGAAAGTGCCTAAGCAATTCAATGTATTTTCATAGTAATAATATTACGTCTTCCTGTTTTATGACCCTCAAAGACCATCTAATAACCAACAACGTTACACATCACCATCACTTGAATCGACTGATGGTTAGCCTATAAGCCTTGAACAACCTCTGAGCAGCGAATGTCGCCATTAAGTAAACAGCAACATTCGGGATAATATTTGAATCTCTTCCTCTCAGACAAAGAGAGAGACACACTTCAACATTCCTGCGAAGGCCAGTTATATGAGTCCCAGATCACCACATAAGTCATGAGGAGCAAGACGCACTTTAACAATTCTTGCGAAAGCCAGTTATAAGAGTCTCAGATCACCACATCAGTCATTTGTCAAACACGTAAAGGCAAGTCTAATGTTTCCTAGCATACACAACCCCGGTAACGGACACACGGGCAGAACCTTATATGGGAGAAAATCTGCAGGGTCCAAGATGTTCTTTTTCGTGATAATTAGTTACTAATCTGTAATGGATTACCTAAATAATCAAATATTTACACGCAACACTCAAAAGATTTTTAGCAGAGAAAAGAGACATAAAGACCAACATAAATCCTGTACATAGTGATAGACCTAAGACATTCCAAAGCAACAATATGCAAAAACTCTCGAAACGAAGGAAGAAAAACTTCAAATGTAATAAGACCGACATGGATCCTAACTTGTAAACAACCCAGCTTTAAACTAAATTTCCGTCTCCCCCTTTCGTTATAATGGTAGCATCAGTCCAGTTCCTCCATCAATTCCTTGACGGGATATGCTGTTACTTTTCAATTGTGGCGCCAAAATTCAAATGCCAACATATGTTTCCACTATGGCATGTCAGCCTTGGGCTTCTACGGAGGCCAAAACAAAGTTCTGTTTTCCCCTCTTCTACGGAGTGTTGTTAATCACATTCATGAAACTCATTTCCACATTTAGTTAAGCTTATGAGATGTGTAAAACAATTAGAAATCAATTAGTAAGCAGCCGTACAGGGAACACGGAATATCTACAATCTCACCTTCAATGGACGACCAAAACACATTCAGTGCTTTAGTGTGAGCACCTTCAACGAACTCAATTAAACCTTAACTACAACTCTACAGTAATGAACTACAACTCTAGTATGTGTGCAAAGATTATGAAATGCTACCTATCTAACTATATGTATACATAATCAAACTGAAGACCAACTTCAATTGTGTGTTTTCTCCTTCAAATTTCCCTATCCATGATGAAATACAAAAACAACTATAAAGTAATTAGTAAAGTAAATTGAGAGTAAATACATCATACACCTATGTGTCTTATGTAATTCTTCTCATCTTTAAATCAAAACTTAAAACTTCAGGCAGGTATAAAGTAATCAAACCCTAGAAAATCTTTCCTAAATTTACTTGCAGTTAATGAATTTGAACATAAAATCGATGTGATATTGCCATATAAACACAAATCAAGTAAAACCCCTAATATTTACATACCTAATCTTTCGCACCACCGGTCAAATCATCATCGTCATTAATAACTTGAAACCGAGCTCAAATTGCAGTTCTAGGGCTGTTGATGGAGATGTTGCTGGTTTGAGAAAGAGAGTTGAGGGAGAAGATGAATTTTAGGGGTTTCAATTCAACAGGTAAAGGTGATTATGCATGATTTTGATTCTAATTTTGGTGATTCTTTGAATCAAGAACGAAGAGGTGCTGAAATTCGCACAGAAAACTGAGCGAGGAAAAGAAGTTGTCGGAGGAAAAAAGTAGACAAAAATTGGTTTGTCTACAATACCCTTCGTACTTTATGAAATTTACATAAAATTGGGCATAGAAAATAAAAAATGCGGAGGGGTATTATGGTCCAAAGAAAGATACCAACTTTCTTTATGGCTTTTCTGCCCTTATTCTTTTAAGGAATGGACGGAAATAAGGAGGCGTCATGAGGAAATGTCCCGGGCTGTTTACGGAAGAAACAGTCAAAATAGGGTCGTACGAAACAACCCAACTGTGTTTTGTAATATAGACTCAATCTTTTGTTATCAAATCAGATCTACTATCAACAATTGTTGGGTTTTTTCCATCCCAGCTTATAACTTATTGAAGTAATTGTACAAAAACTAACATATTCATTTCTAAAATAAACAAACTAGAGAAAACAAATTGATACATAACTGAAATTGTAAAAACTCTAAAGCAAAAGATCTGCAACAATTTTCTTTGTAGTAACAAGAGCTTGCGCACAACATCATCAATACATTATTTAGGAGTATGCTTCATTAATGGATGAATTCATGTGTAGCTATATCGGAATCAGACCAATTCAATTTAATTACAAAGGGACTTGACTTAGATTTACCGACTGTTGCTGCGATGCCATACAAGTGGAAAACTAATATTGGCTTAAATGTTAACCGTAACAAGGCTGATCAAATCTAGTCTCACGTTTAACTTATTGATGGAGTAGTATCGCCAGCTACCAAAACAATATGATGTTATACACCTAAATCATTGGATCAATTAAATTAGTTTTGAGAGGAAAACTCATAATGAGAAAAATGATTTCATTTATAAAGTTTTTGTATGTGAGGAGGAGGATTCCGATAGAGATCCAAGATCTCATTCACCACCAGTATCTCCATAACAAAGTAGATCTATACAAAATGACTACTATATTCACATGTTTAATTTGCCTCATTTTTTTGGGAGTTGTGGTGATTTAATAGGGACTGTGGTCCTCTAAAAGTCGTCACAGTAAAAGTCAATAACCATGACGATTTTTGCGTGAAGAAACCGAAAGAGTTGGCAAATCGCTAATTAATGGGCACAATTTTGTAATTTTTTCTGCCAAGATTCTTCACATTTCAATTGTCCCCGGCCAAGCTCACCTACAAAACGACTACTATATTCACATGTTTAATTTGCCTGATTTTTTTGGGAGCTGTGGTGATTTAATGGGGATTGTGGTCCTCTAAAAGTCGTCACAGTAAAAATCAATAACCATGACTATTTTCATAAATCGTCACAGTTGCATAGTGGAAACCATGACGACTTTTGGAGGAGCATAGTCCCCATTAAATCACCGTAGCCCCAAGAAAAAAAAAACAGGTTAATTTGCTGTTTAGCATGTTTTTCCACCGTTGCACATGGTCGAGGGAAATTCCCTTGAACGAGTGAGTGAGTTTTGTAGAGGAAAATCTCAAGTTACTCATAATAGGCAGAGTAGTAGGAAAGAGTCGCTGGAACATCCAATTCCATGCCAATTGCAGCAGTTTTCCTTGTTGTCTTGAAGACAAACAATGGTCATCCAAAGACGAGTTGACGTCCAAATGTCCCCTTGAGCCATTCTTTCTTCCTCGTGGCAGCCTTGAGAGGCAAGTGGGAATTGAGTGCTGCTGGTTATTAAAGACTAAGAAGATGAAATGATGTTATTTAAGGAATATGCTTAAATATTGAACGAAAGGGGTTTCAATTGATCAATGTAATATTCTGCATGGCTCAGTTGTGCTACTTGCTCCAACCGGAAACTAACCCATATGACAGGGGTCTTACATTATCAGTGAAATATGATAAATGGCCCTGGTTTCATCTTAACTTTCAGAGTATAAAGAATGACTGACCAGATTAGAGATAGCTTGATTAAGGGGCTATACTTAGATTTACTTACCGTTGCCGTGATCGATTCATAGGAAACAATGCATAGTGACTTAAGGTTGAATAACATAATGTTGGAAATTTGAATAGAAATTAAGTTTAACTTAGTTACAACCATTTTGTGAAGGGTTGTGTCTATTAATAAAGTCCTTTCACTTAGAATTTGAATCATTGTATCCCAAGGGATGTGAGTCTTCCAAAGGGATGTGACTCTTCCAAAAGGATATGACTCTTCCAAAGGGGTGTGACCATTCATGAAGAGACTCTTTGTTGATTTCCAAGAGTCACTAATCATGTATATAAACCCCACTCTTGATTCATTGAGAAAGGTGAGAAACATGTGGAAAACATGTGAAAATCATGAGGAAAAATGAATAAGAAAATGTGGAAAGGAAGAGAAACATATAGAAAGAAAAAGAAAGCTAAGTAGACGTACTTAGAGTTTGTTCTTAAGAAGTTTGTGCTACATCAATTCGCGTTCGTTATTGGTGATCATCAAAGTGCTGCGAAGAACACCAATGGTATTGTTGAATGCTGGAGACATATGCCGTTAACTGTATCAGCATTAAGTACAGGGCATTAAATGTCTTAAGTATAGAGATTACTCGCCTCAATACACCCAAGTAAGTTTGTTAAAGAATTATAGAATTTCTCTTTCTCATTCTATTCTTCTTGTTTTCTTTTTTTGGTTTCTAATAACCAAGTATTACGGAAGTCGTAATACATAGACGAAGACCAATGTTACATAGTGGTAACGAGTTGGCAGAAATAATACACGGGTTGTATTATTGATGGAATCGGTAACGAAGATATATTTCCAACACATAACAAGGCTGATCAGATAAACTATAAAAAATTATTGATGCTTGAACTTATCAAGGAAATGATCTTTATGTGGCTGAGTAACTAAAAACCAACCAATCCAATTTCATTATATATGAAAGGGGTTTTAATTGATAGATGGAGTATGCAGAATGGCTCGGTTGTAACTACTCTTTATGCGCTGATCACATTCAATTTTTCTAATTGGATCAGATCTGTATACTCTCAACAATATTTACCGTTTTTTTTTTCTCCATTGCAGCTTGAAACTTTATAAAGATATTGAACAAACACTAACTTGATCATTTCAAGAACAGTAAAATTTGATACGTGTAATTTTCTCTAGAGAAACAAGAAACTAAAAGATACATATAGATGAAAATGTAAAACTAGTTACGAAGGGATTAGCAAAAAAAAATTATTTATAGTAACAAGAACTTGCACAACATCAATCATCCCATTCTTATATTTCATCATCTTTGCGGTTCTTGTGCGCAGGTACATTGATGAAGGCTAAAAATGTGGTATTATAACTGCCGAAGGTGCTGACGGTATAATAAAATTTTGAGAGGACATATTATAATGCAAGATCTCATTGATAATGATGGATCTGTAGTTAATTCAGTAGGTTTTGGAGATTTGAAAAAAAAGAAGCATAGAAAAATGTTAGGGTTTCTTCTTATTATCCATCCCCACTGCCGCTGCTACTACTAGCAAGAAGAGGTAAGATCTAAAGCCAGTTCTTATATATGGTTTATAAGTCCTTACCCGTTCAAATTAGGTTTATTGTGGACCATTTATTTGTGTTTTCATATCTAATCCAACGGTTTGTTTTGTTTTTGTAAGATGACTGAGCTTAATGACCGACAACTGACATATGTAATTGACGGTTGAATTATGCATAGAAGGGGACCTTATAAAATCTATTTTGGGAGGTTTGGAAAATTCTAATCTGATGAGCCATGATTAAGGCTGCTCAAAAAATCGAAAACCGTGGTGAACCGCACCACACCGAACCTAGCGATGGCGATGGCGATGGCTCGCCGTGAAACAAATCGAAGAACCATGGTGCGTATCGAATTTTTACAGTCATCCAGATTAGGCTAAAATGTTCGTCATTCATCTGCTCTGGGCTTAATATTAATTATCATATATATATATATATATATATATTTTGTTTTATGGATTTATCTTAATGTCTGTTAAGAGTCCTAGGACCTAGAAGACTTGGAATCGACATGTATCACATTGTAAGAACTAAAGTTAATGAAAGAAGTGCAATTTATCTTTTTCTAAAAAATTCTCTTGTCAGTTTTGCAAAATTGACAGCTCTTTGAAACTGTTTGTTTCACCAAAACCGAGCAAAAAAACTGAACCAACACGGTACGGTTTTAAAACCGAACCGATTATGAATGGCGATGGTGATGGTGCAAAATTTGGAAAACCAAAGATTATAGCGATGGTGATGGCTATAATAAATTAATATTCTCAAGTCTCAACAATTATTGGGTGTTTGGTACATCAACATCGGGTTTCGTTGTTATGAAGATTGCAGCTTGAGACTTACATTAGGATTGAACAGAAACTAATAACTGCATCATCTCAAAAATCAAAATCATATCCTAAGAAACATAAGATTACCAAATCATATCCTGAGATTTCTCAAATTGATTCGGTATTTTCTTCACAATCCATCTCTACTTCAAAGTGTTTCAAAACCGAAGGTAGTGGACTTCGATCCAACTTTAATATAATCTTTCAAATTTTAAAAAAAAAAAAAAGTGTTTCAAAACCGAAGTCCAGCTTCGGAAACATGCGTACAATCAAAGTGTAACAACATTGGAGAGGAAACCCTCAAGTGTGAATAACTTGAAAAACTTAGAGCTAACAAGTTTTATTTATTTTATTTTTTTATTATTTTTTTTAAGTAGGAAAGATAATTCATTAATCAAATGATTCAAGCTACATTGTCTGCTTCTATAGAAGCCTGAAGCCAACCAGGAAAATTCTGCAATCTAACAGTATTAACATTCTCATCATATGCTTCCTTAGCTAGAAGATGTGCTACATTATTAGCTTCTCTTGGAACATAGCTACAATTCCATGATTCGAAACTAGATAATAAAAAGATACAATCCGAAATAAACGGATGTGTAGTCCATCTAACAGCCGTGTGACTTCCATTTATCACCTTCACCATATTGCTGCTATCTTCCTCCAGCTGTAGCTAACAAGTTTAGATCCTTCTACTATCACTTGTTTGATTACTAGGAAGAAAACATAATTAACCCCTAGAACATTGCAGAGTACTAAAATCCACAAACCACCAAGATGAAAAAACCTAATTGGGAACACCACATAAATCTAAAAAAAGAGTCGGCGAAATTTAAACCAAATATAAGCAATCAGAACCCCTATTTAAAGGATAGTTTAAAATCCTTAAACAATTACATAGAAAATTAAGTTGGCAGCCTAATCGGTTCTCAGTGTTAATCTGCAAACACCTGTATACTCAGTAGCTAAGGTTCATAAATTTGGATAAGTGGAACCCAAACTTACAAAATTGATTTCATTTTTTTAGCCAAAATAATTAGGAGATAAGTGGAACATAACTTTTGATAGGAAAATGTAGAACATAATCGTAAAAAGAATTAGCACCAAATTTCATAACTCTTATGGAAAAGGATCAACAATTACACTCCACTCCTATGTTTCATCTGCTGGTTTCCAAGCAATTGGTAATTAATTTAGTCATTCAGATCTCTCTTGATTGACAAAGAGATTTGTAATGTAGAAATCTGAGCAGAATTCTCTTTAAATTGCTTGTTGACTTGTTGTTCTAGTTCTAAAAAATTCCGAATCTTTTACGCTAGCATTATTCCTACAAACAAAAAATGTAAGATCATTGAATTCCTGCAAACAAGTATTTGATGTTCAAAAGTAGCATTAACAGTAAAGATGTCATAAACAAACAAATTGCAACCAAGCAATCATTATTACCCGCATAGGTGAGGTGATGGCGATGTCTCTTAGCCAAATCCCCTATCATAGATTAAGTTTTTGAGAAGAAAACTCATAATGCGAGGTGATGTTCATGAAATTTGTTGATTATTTGATTTGATTTAGGCATTTGGAGATCAGAAGAAGAAAGAATTCTAAAGATTTTCACTTTATCCCTCCCCAGCCACTACGGCGGCTCACTCCTGCCCCCACTACTAGAAAGAAATGAGATCTGAAGCGGCCTCTTATTATATGGTTTGTACCCTGCCCCTTTGATTTAGGGTTGATGATGATCGTCTATTCATGTTTTACTATCTGATCAAACGGCTGGTTTTTATTAGGGGACTGACCTAACTGTCAACGGAATCTAAGTAGTTGATCGTAGATTTTGATACAAGTGGAAGGTATTGGAGGGTGTGATGGAATCCTTTACTTGTGGCTTGACACTAATTTGGTGATGCTTGCTCACAGCCTCACTGATCAAAATGTAGTGGTACTGTAGTTTGTCTCCGGTTGAGAATACTTTCTCTGTCCCAATTTAAATGACCGCTTTGACTAAGTCAAACAAGTAAGGAGACTATATGAATTTTCTAGTATACCCTTATTAAATTTCATATTATTACTAGAAAATACAAAATTTATTAACTAAAATTATATATAATTGGAAACTATATTTTTAAGTAGGTAGTAATAAAGAGAGAATAAATGATGATATTTTATGATAATTATAAGAGGAAAAAAATATCTACAATTAAATTAAATTTATTTTTTTTTTTTGAAAAATTCTATATTTTCCCTCACGATTTTCCTCTCTGGTTTACACTCTCACAATTTCCCCCGCTCAATTTTAGACCATATATACATATCCCGCTCCCTATTTGTTACCATACACATTTCAAAACTTATTTTCACTTGGGAGGGAACATCAAAATTTTAAAATCAATGTCACTTGAAATTTTAAACGTGACATGTTTCCATCTTCTAGTATTTGCTGTGAGATGGAAATATACTCAATCAATTCCAATTGTGTATATATACTCCTCTTGGCCATTCCAAATCAATCAAAACAATTTAGCTTAGTCATTTACCCTATATTTTCCAAAGAACAGAAAGATGGTATCCCCAACAAAAAGAAACCTAACCAACGACCAGCGTCAAGAAATCTATGAAGCACTTCTCAAACAAAGCGTGGATGGAAAGCTGAAATATGGTTCAGGTGTTGATGTTGCTGCAACGTTTTTTGTATCCCCAAGGACTATTCGTCGAGTTTGGCTTCAAGCGAAAACAGGAATGATCAATGGCTCTTTAGTCGATGTTACTCATGACCGTACAAAACGAGTTGGCCGGAAGCAAATTGGCATTGACTCAAGCTTGATCTCTTCGATCCCTCTTCGCCAACGTACCAATATTCGATCGTTGGCAAAAGCAGCCGATATGGCCAGGTCAACTGTTCACAGAAGTAAGGAAGGCGCCATCAGACCTCATTCAAGCGCATTGAATCCACTGTTAACCGATGAAAACAAGAAGGCAAGGCTTGTTTTTTCTTTATACCACATCTTCTCTAGCTTTCAAAATTGATCTTACTCTTGCGGCAAAATAAACTAGACGATCATACCTCTCCTCATCCATGTTGTTCGAAGAAAAAAAAAATGAAAAGATAAAATCTCTTCTCATCCATGGAAACGAAAAAAGATACTCTAAATAATTATGGAGTATATATAGGTGAAAAAATAAAAAAGCTAACAACAACCAAAAATAAATTAGAACTTTAAAAGGAATGAAGATAAAATAAAAATATCAAGAAATTTGTTGCTCGGATCAGGTTCGGGTGTCACTGCATCAGGTGGATCTAACTCTTTAACTGTACCAACAACTTCTGCAATACTCCATAAGTTTTTTGGGCTTTGGAATTCAGGAACAAGATTATAGAAACAAGATTTTAGTTTCGCCTATGATCAGTAACATAGCCGATGGTCACATGACATTTTATATGGGTTTGATATTACTAATTTCGCATAGGCATGAACCTGCGATCTATGTTAAAATGAAAATGGAACTAGCTCAATTTATGTGGGAAAGAGGGATTAGTACTTAATCAATCTACCTTGATTAACATAGAGTCCTTGGAATTACTCGGTTTAGTGAAGAAAGTGGAACCTCACATGACTAAGATGATTGATTACCACCACCACAAGTGTTTCAACCCTTAGGGAGGAGAGAGAGAGTGAGCGAAAATGCGATTTTCGCGATTTTGAAAACGTAACCCTAAAAAACTCAAATTTCTTCGATTTCTCCCTTCTCCTTCAACCAAAATTCATGATTTTTCTTGGAAATGATTCTACTCCTAGTCCTCAACTAGCTCGAGGTATTTTGGTTGTTGATTGGTGATTTAGAGAGTCTATTTTAGATGGCGGTAGAGAAGGGTTTTGGGTCAGAGGATTTTCCTCCTTTGAATTCGAATTTTGCGAATCCTTCAGGAAAAAAAGGGGTATTGAGTTCAGTGGAAATGTTGGTGATTAAGGAAGCTAATGAAAGCAATATATCTTCTTCTGTGGTTGATTCGTTCGGGGGCAATGGAGTTAACCATAACCCAATTGGGGGTAGTAACCCTAAGGAAAATTGGAGAGCTATTTTTCCTATGCCTAGACGTGTATCTCAACAACTTAAAATGAAATTTACTCCTCCAATTGAAGTCAATGGAAAAGTAGTAGTTGCTGCTAAGTCTGTAAAATTTTCTGATGGCATAAAGAAGTGTGAAAACATGGTGGTAGGTTCTTCGTTGGAAAAATACCTTCCTTTACTGCTGTTCAAGTGGCTGTGAGTAAATTATGGAAATTCAAGAGGGAGGTAAGTATCAAACTCCATGGTGATTGTGCATTTATTTTCAAATTTTTGGATGATGATGATCGTAGACAAGTTCTTGATACTGGTTCTGTTTATGTCTCCAAACTGTTATTTACACTGAGACCATGGACACATTTGCTTGAAAAATCATTAGCTGATATCAAAATTGTACCAATTTGATTGTTAATTTACGGGGTTCCACTTCATATGTGGAACAGTGATGGGTTCGGCTTGATTGCTAGCTATCTAGGAAAACCTTTGTTAGCTGACGATTACACCATAAATCAGAAAAGGTTTGTCACCTGTCCTTTGTACTCGCGTAGGCTCTCTCTTATCTTGTACTTCTTTTTTCCTTTTTCAATAAAGCTTAACCCTCTTATATTCCAAAAAAAAAAAGACTAAGATGATTGAACCAATCAAAGAGCTTCCAATGTTGAAGCAATAAATCATGAATTCTGCAAGCACAATTATGAATTATCCAAGCAAATATCACCAAATTTGCCATCATCTATAATATAAAACACATCGAAGACAAGTTGGCCTAGACAAACGGGCCGTTGCGATCTCGCCAAGTATGAGATCTAAGGGTTGTGGTTGTATTGGGTCCTTCATCTTCCCATTAAACCCCTTAAAGGGTTATTGGTCCACTACATGATTGCCCATTAAAACTATGTTATATTTATGTGAATTATTAATTAGCGTGTCATTAATTTTTTTATAATCAATAAATCATTCATTAATTATTAAAGAAATCTCATTAATATTTTCAAAAGAAAAAAAAATATTATTAATTAATAAATAAATATTTATTTACATATGATAATTTTGATAAGAATTACATCAATAAACATTGGTGGCGATTGTGGTGGTGTTAGTCAGTAGTGGTGGAAATGGTGGTGGAAGCGGTAACGTTTAATCGTGGTGGAAGAAGTGACAATAGTGATTTTTGTAGTCTCATCGTTTTAGCATGATTGATAGAGATGGGTACCAAATATTCCGAGATGATACCAAATTATGTAGGGAAAAAAATAATCATGACTGTTGGATCACTCAAATGGTACCTTTGTTGTCTTCGGTACCTGCCCAAAAAACACGTCAAGGACAAATTAGGTCAGAAAAAGGGCCGTTGAGATATCGACACGTGTCAGAACCAAATGTTGTCTTTGTATTGGGTCACTCTCATCCCATATTAATTGTGATGTTGGTGAGTAATGGTGGACAATATTAATTGTGTTGTTATAGCACGCAATGTGTTTCATTGGTTTTTGCACGATTGATAAATAAGGGTACCAAATATTCAGCGTTGATATCAAATTATTTAGGAACAAAATAAAATCAATTGCAATACAAAAGAAAATATTCAATAACAAATAAAAACTTAATGGAACAAACTAATTGTCACTTTATATTGATGGCCGCAAAATGAGTACTAGCTGTGTGCTTTGTATGGAGGAAAAAATGCAACTGAAGATATGCTCCTCAGAGTCGTATATAACTATCGGATTAATAAGATACAATCTAACACGTTTTTTCTAAAACGTAGAAGGTTCTGCAGGATCATACGGCACAGCTGGATTCATGGCTCCCGAACAGAAACTTAAGAAATCAAATACAATTGAGGAAACGTTAGAAAACCTGGGAAAATCAGAGATTCAAGTAATTATACTCATTCTTATTTCGTATGAAACACACCGACAAATAGAGTGTCATATAACGCATAACATATAAATTTCAATTTCGCTCGAGGATGACCGCAAATCACCACATTCGTGAAAATCGAAATTTGTGGAGGCCATTGGGAGTGCATGTCATGATCATCATGCAATGCAGCATTAATGGGAGATCACAAAATAAAATCAAAGTGTAAAGCATGCAAACTACCGGGCAAACCAACACCAAGTTGACTAACGTCCATTTCATCAATATTGCTATGGTTCTAACTAATAAATCATATTCCAGAATATGACTAAAAAAAAAATTCAAATACATTATGCAATTTCGGATAGAGATAGATAACAACACTGGATCGACAACTTTTGTATACTCGGGAAAGGTGGTAAAGGATTTAATCCAGTGTAGCATCTTAACGTTGATGGCCATCAATTTCTCTAATGACAATTTCAAACATCTACATGATTGGGCACATATGCTTTCACCGGGTTATGTATTTGAGGTACCATACGATGTCTTGCATTGAAAAATTGGTTTCGAGATATTGTGGTGAATGCTTACTACCAAGAAAGCAAAAACCCGGTTCCGGGTCTATGAATGCTAGACTATCAAAAAACTATTGGATATGCAAAAAGGATGCTCACATGTATTTACAATATAAACATGACAGATAAAAAGAATTAGAGCAGCATGGAGAAAGAGAAATATTTGATGGAGATTCTGAAAACATCGCAAGAGAAAACCAATTAGGACTATATTGGAACCAGTTTGAGGACAAACGATTATAACGATGAGTTTTTTTCTAGGTACAATTTTGGTAACTAAGGTCACAAATCTATCCCTAAAAAATTAACAAAAAAATATTTTTTATATTCTTTAAAACAGACACTACAAAAAGCACAAAGAATAAGGCATGAACGATAAACGAGGGTGAATTTTTTATGAAACAATAATTCATCAGCAAGCGTGCAGTGTGGAACGACCATACTCAACCTGAAGGTGGGAATAACAAACAAATAACACAAAGGCCTGTTTTTAATATTAATGGACAATAATCATCTTGAATAATAATGCATCTACAGATGCGATATGTAATTGGAGAGTGAAATTAATAAGGTTTGTTTGAGATTGTTTTCATGTTAGTAGGTGTCATGTGGTTTCAGAAATTTCAAAACATTCGTAGGGGTGTTCTGTGTCATGTGTGCCAATTTTCGTGAGAGATTAAAGCTTAATTAAAAAAAATTATGATGTCGTAAACATTGGAAGCATTACCAACGTCAAGGATAGGTCAATCAACTACCTACGTCAAGAATTAATAATAAAGCTAATTAATCAATCTGATGTCTAACAATTCAATAAACATGTGGACAAAGGATGAACAAATATGTACAGAGAAATGAGGAATGAGAAACATTGTCTGGACATCTAAATCGACATATAAATAACCGAGGGTATGAGAGGATGACATGGAATATGATAAAACGATGGAAGAGGCGCCATTGATGGAAACGGGATGCAACCTACGATTACTATTTGGATAATACTATCGAATTCTCTTCGAAATAACCACAAGTGTTATGGAGAAATTATGGAAAGCTCATCTATGAAGATCTGCAACTTAAGATTGAAACAATATATAGTATAAGGAATGCATCAGATGATCAGGTATTGGATTATGGTCTATACCTACTGGATGAAAAGCTACAGGAGAGAGAAACAAAATTATGGGAATATTGTACGATGATCCACGGTGAGGGTAAAATTGGAACCAATGACTAAATGTAATTGAGAAATGTAATGCATAAATAAATAAAACATAAACATGTTTATCAGGGCATGTTTATAGAGCAACGAGTATTCTAAAATTTACAGGGCAACGAGTATTCTAAAATTTGGAGTGGTATGAGGCGACATGAGAAGGAGAAAAACATAGTTCAAATGAATAGACATACAATATTGGATAGTCCCGTGCGGTCTGCGGCACGGGCAAATCCCTTGTTTTACTATAAAACAACTCTCCAGGTATTCAAGGTTACGGCGAAATAAAAGAGTACATTAAGCTGATCAAGAGTTGGCATGCAACTTTTCATGATTTCAGAACCCCATCAATTAATGGATTAGTTGAAGATCCGCAAACTTATAATTATATACAAAATTATCAAGTTGGCATAGCCTTGTCATTTAGTCAGCAAGGTTCATGAATTTGGATAAGTGAAACCAAAAGTTATAAACTCGATTTCATTTTTTTTCACAAATAGAGCATTAATTTTGATAGGAAAAATAAAACATTATGGTAAAAATAATTATCAGCAAAATTTGGACCGAGATTCCCTCGGTCCATAGCGCTTTTCTGATTTCATATAGCTCTTAAGGAAAACCATCAACAACTACACCCCATTCCAATGTTTTATTCATCCAGATCTGTCTTGTTTGACGAAGAAATTTGCAATATTGAAAACGGAGCAGAATTATCTTTAAATTGCTTGTTCTTCATCTGCAAACGAAAGGGAGAAAACCATAAAATTCCTGCAAACTAGTCTTTGATGTTGAAAGATAGCATCTGCATAAAGATGTCAATTACTCATAAACAAACAATTGAACGAAAGAACCACATATATTACCTAGCCAGGAGATGGGGATCTCTCTATGTTAACATTTATATAATCTTCAATACATTATGTTTTTGAGAGGAAAACTCATAATGCGAGATGGTATTATTGAAGTTTGTTTTCGCCATGATTTGATTCAGTAGATCTAGGGTTTTGGCGATCTGAGGAAAAAGAAAGACTTAAGGATTTACTTTAGCCAGTGCGACAGCTTACTCCTCCTACCAAGAAAATTAGATCTGAAGCAGCTTCTTATATGGTTTGTAAGACCCTGCCTGTCAACATAAGGTTAATTTCTATTTACCATCTAATCCAACGGCTGGTTTTATTATTTGGATACACGTTCAAGGATGGTATTGGAATGTGTGTTGGAATCCTTGTCTAGTGGCCTTACTAGTTGTAATCTTGAGTTCCAGACTGGGGGTACGTGAAATAGATTTGGTGCAGCTCTCAGCTCAAAATGGAGTGGCACCGGTTTAGCTGCTTATACGAAAGACAGATTTTACCTCGTAGAATAGAGTAGTAATTTATGTGTCTATGTTTCGATGATGGTTGATTGCACTGACATGGAACTTGGATGAGTCGATCGATCATCCAATTCCATGCCAATTGCAGCAGTTCTCGCACCGTGGAGAGGAACGAGTCGCAGGGTATTCTAAAGAGGGACTTGAAGTTCAATAGAGCCCTTCTTTCGTCGGCTCGGAAACAAGTGATCAATGATAAAGGGGTTTAACTTCTTTTATTGTTTGAATAAAACAAGGTTAAACTTTGTTGATAAAAAAGAAAAAAGAGAAGAATACAAGAAGGGAAGGCGCCTAGGCGCAACAAAGGAAGATTACAAACATTCTTCAACTACAATCGCTTTAGAAAGAGTAAAATAAGCAAAGAAAGTGATAATACCATAGCTCAACCACTCAGAGAACAACAAGAAATGTTCCTAAACTTTCTTCTTGGCGGGAGTTCTTTTTCCACGACCTAATTTCTCGTCACAAGGACCTGAATCCATTTCGGCTTTCGTTCCTTTGAATTTGTCAGTAATATCTCCAAAGATGTTCTTTATCTCCATAGTGATGTACCTACTATGATTGAGGAAGTCGCAAAATCCCAAATGCACCAACAAATCCTAACAATCTCACAAATGAACTTGTTAGTATGATATGCACCTACTTGGTAATGTATTCTGAAATGCAGCAATCTAAGTTGTTAATAGAATCAAAACCATATGCCGTAAAAGAACAAATGCACCATGAGCAACTTGCAATATTTATCTTTTGAAGAAAAAATTGAGAAGAGGAAAGAAAGGGAACTACATAGGCTGCAATGGAATGGGAAAGTTGGCGGCTCTAGAACTAAAAACATTTCAAAATAACAAATTCATTTCAAAATAAAACAAATCAGATACATTACATGTAATTATTTCTTTAAGAAACACCATGTTAAGTGATACATAGATGGAAATGTAAGAACCCTAAACAAAAGATTTTCAACATTTCTTTGTGGTAGTACAACATAATAATCACTATCCCCATTCTTATGTTTTGTTCTCGTGTGTGATGCTTCAATGTTGAAGATGTGGTAGAAGGAGGAATCTGAGACACGTTGTTGGTTGTGAAGGGGGTTGGACAATAAGATTTTGAGAGAAAATATCATAATAAGAGAAGTATGTTGCTAAAGATCATGGATGATAATAGACTTGTAGTTGTTTTCACCATAATTTTAGTAGAATGGATCTGAGTTTTGGAGATCTAAAGAAGAAGAAAGAATGTTAGGCGGCGGCTCACTCCTACTACTAGTACTACTATGAACAAAATGAGATATGAAGCCACTTTTTATATGTTTATATAAGGCCTGCCCGTTCAATTTATTAGGGTTAGTGCAAATCGTCTAACTTTGATCGAACGGCTGGTTCTTTTATGAAGACTAACTACAGTGCATTGACCACTAGAATTCTTTTTCAGTAGCCTACAAGGTGCAGTCTGATTATATGACACTAATTTTTGGTCCAGATCGTTCGCGACTCAAGAAGTGGCAGCATAACTTGCATCAAATCAGATGCAATAGTATGGATGTCTGCAGTCAAAATGTCTCGACAAGATGTACGCGCATCATAAAATTCAGCTACAAGACATAGGTTTAGTTTGTACATTTTAAATGCAGTAACCTCATAAACAATGATGTTGCTAAGAATTGTTGCAGGCAAAAAACTAAATCTACATTAGACTTGGGAGAAATTTAGTGAAGAATTGTAATAATAATTCAACATAGAAATCATGTCCTTGGGGAAGTATGCAAATCATTAGATTTTTCCATTCTATCTGTAATGGAAAACTCAAGCTTCACGTCTCTCTCTTGTATTCAACTTCTTCTCTTTCGTGCATAATTAACTGACAGACCTCTTCTCACCTGAAAAGATAAAGGATTATGTCTAGACTTGTGCGCCGAACTTTGTTCCGACTGGGTCAGAAGCAGCCCATGGACTTCCGACCCTATGCCCGCCCGTATTTCAACGGCATATAATATCCTCAAGGTACACGCATATACTGTCTGCGATTCTCCTGTGTGCACAAAACCCTAACTTCATCATGCAACAGCTCGGGCTCGAAGAACCCCTCGTGAAAACCAAACTCCCAAGCCTTCCGGAAGATGTTGTTATACTTATACTATCGATGGTTACAACCAAAGAAATCGCACGATTCAGGTGTGTATGCAAACTCTGGTTGAATCTATTCAAAAACCCTCGTTTTATCAACATGCATCTTGTTAATCAAAGTGACAAGTATAATGTATTTCTTTTTACATTGAATGTCCCTAAAATAGGGCAATCTTATTATCGCGTAGATTTCGATGTAGCCTCGGCATCATACTTGAGTGATACGGCTGTCAAGGTTGATTTACCAACGTAAATTTCCGTAAATCTTTTCTATGAAAATGAAATCAAGTTATAATCATTAGAGCTATAATCTTATGTTTAAACCAATGATGGATCATCAGATTGGAGTTTTGAGAACCTTCCAAACTGGCTTTAAATATATAAGGTCCTCTTCAATGCGCATAATCCAACCGTCAATTACTTATGTCACTGGTCGGTCCTTACAGTCAGTCATCTTACGAAAACCAACCGTTTGATGAGACAGTAAAACACAGACGGTCCACAATAACCCTTATCAGAATGGGCAGGGTCTTATAAACCATATATAAGAAGTGGCTTTAGGCTTTAGATCTTATCTTGCTAGCAGCACCAGCCGCAGTGGGGATAAACTAAAAGAAACCCTAGCATGTTTTTATGCTTCTTCTTCTTCAGATCTCCAAAACCTACTGAATCAACTACCGGTCCATCATTATCAATGAGCTTCTTACATTATGATATTTCCTCTCAAAATTTTATTGTACCACATCACCATCAGCAGTAATAACACCACATTTTTAGCCGTCATCCATGTACCAGCCCACAAGAACCGGAAAGATGATGAAATGAGAATGGGGATGAGTGATTGTGCAAGTTCTTGTTAATATTTGGTTAATCTTAAAATGTTTATGTTAATCTCTTTGTAACAAGATTTACATTTTTATCTATATGGATCTTTTAATATTTGGTTTCTTTAAAGAAAATTGGATGTATCTCAAGCTGCAATGGAAAAACAAAACCGATAATTGTCGAGAGTATATGCGGGTGTCATAGCATATGCGAGTATGTGAAGCATTCTTTGATTCTATCAATACCCTGCTCTTGAGATTCTCCCCATTCGAATTTTGCTTTGTTACTTAGAAAGGGAAACATTGACTGTAGATGTTGCGCTAGCCTTGGGATGAACCGTCGGAAATAGTTGATTTTTCCAATTAGGATTTGCAATTCTTTAGTCGTCGAAGGTGGCTTCATTGTCAGGATGGCCTTAGCTTTGTCGCTATCTATTTCGATTCCTTCACTTGCGACGCGGAAACAAGGGAATTTGCCTGATGACACGCCAAAGATACACTTTGATGGGTTCATCTTGACCATATTCCCTACATCGCAGGAAGATCCGTCTTAGGTTTCAGGTGTGATCATGTCGTTTCTTTGCTTTTACCACGATATCGTCGACATAAATTTCTACTATTC
>JAJJMA010095804.1:0-14652 GCA_023529015.1 Papaver nudicaule
GGAAACAAAAAAACCGTCTCACCTACATTACAATTACCAACGGAAACAACAAAACCGTCTCAGAGTTTAGTGAGTGATTTGGAGTTCAGAGGAAGATTGTAACTCAAACTTGCCCAAAGTGGGTTCTTTTAAGGTTCTACAATTCTTCCTTGAATTTTTCATAAAGGGATAGAGTCAGTGGTTCTGTGAAAGATCCTGACTCATAGTATGGCAAGTTCGGCAGTGGTTTGGTGTTCAAAGAAGATTCTAACTCAATTTCTTGCCCAAAGTTGAGGATCAAACAAATTTCACTTTGAATTGGTACAAATCCGTTATTAGTTAACATTTATAAATCAGTTCTTATGAAAACAAATCTCCAAACAACAATATCAAACATTTATAAATCAGTTCTTATAAATCACTTTGAATCCACCGTAGATTACTATTGTTAAGCGAAATCTCCACCTTCCAAATTGGACGTGTTTTGTTATAAGAAAATGTCATATGATTTTATTTTGGTGTCCCATGTCCTACCCTAACTTTTGAAGTTGACCAAAATTTTAATTTGACTTGACAAAGTCAATCGCAACATTTAAGCTCGATCCGTATGATCTTTTCACCTCGATTTTTGGGACTAAAAACATATCTCTCTTTTATTATTGAAACTTTGGGCAACTTTACTCTCTGTCCAAAAGTTGGAGCTAACTTTTAGATCTCAAATTTTCGTTTCCCAATCAAATCCCAACTCAGATACTTGTTTCAATTTTCGTTTCCCTCTCCCAATTCCTCTTTTTCCTCCAAAATTTTCGATTCCCTCTCAAATTTCTTTTCCCCCTTCTCCAAATTTCAGAAACATTTTGAATCTACCTTTTCTCTATAAAGAAGAGAAGATGGAGTTGAAGCTTTGTCGTCGTTTTCCTGTTTTCACAAACTCTCTTCCGATCTTCACTCACATCGTTCATACCTCTTACCACGCATCTAACCCTGTACCTCAATCAATCTCGAAAGGTAATTTCTTTAGATCTATCTTGTTTTTTTCATTTGGTTCTTAGGTTGTGTATGCTTAACAATTGTTGTTTGCTTTAAGAATAGTTGAGTTTTTTTATTGTTCACTGCTTCTATTGTTTATGCTTAATAAGTTACTTACTTGTGGGTGTTGTGATCTATGGATCCAAACTTAGGGTTTCAACCAAAGTTCTAGTTTTCTACTTTCATAACTTGCTATGTATTCAAGTTTTCTCATATGTTGTTTGTTGTTTGTTTTTGGTTCGTTTGTATGAAGATGTCAAGTCAGGATTCAGATGAAACTTCACCACCAACCACTAGTGGTAATTCTTCTAGTGGTAGTCCTGATGCTTTTCAAACTACTAGTACTCCCACCGGTAGCTGTGATCCAAGAATCCTTCGATCCAGATATCTCGTTAACCTCGATGAGCATGGTCGACCAATGGGAGTAAACGCCAGTAGGTTTGCTACCAAGACTGGAAAGCTCATCAGATCCCACTGTCCCGTCGACTGCAAAGACTGGAGGCTTGTACCTCAAAAGTGCAAAGACACGATGTGGGCCGCTCTAATGGTAAAGATCTCCCTTCAATCTATAATACAACCACTGTGTTTTTTTGTCCATTTGTGCGTTACGCTGATGCCAACCGCAGTCTTTCGTTGCTGACATAAATACTTTCTTGTTCTTTTCAGGACACTTTCTGTTTCCCCATCGACGATGCTCTGGCTAGAGTGGCCGTTTCTGGGATGTTTCCACAGAAGTTTAGGTCCCACAAATGGGGACTACGGACCAAAATCCTTGACTTATGCAATACCAAGGAAGAGATGATTGCCCAGTGTCCATATGGCATGAACACCGATGTCTGGGAGCGGTTTATCGACAACGAGCACGAGGAAGGAGTTGCAGAGAAGCATAAAAAGTTGGGAGCTAATCAGAAGCATAGAGAGTACACACATTGCTTAGGAAGACTCTCATATGCCAACAAGAGCTACATGGTGGTAAGTACTTTGGTGATTCTCTAAGAACATTTAAATTCTCCTTGGATGTTACCTTTACAACCCCTGATACTATTCATACCGATTATACAGTCTAAAGAAGAGAAAAAACATGTTGCTAAATGCCGTGGAGAACAATGGTTGCTTGGACACAAGCGCAAGAATGGAGCCATAGTGACGGGTCTTGATGACAAATATGTAAGTATACAAGACTCATACATTTTGAATGTTCACGTACACAAGACTCTTACACAAAAAAAAAATTCCCTTGAATTTCAGAAACTAGTGGAAGCTGCAGTGAAGAAGAGAAAGGCCCTGTTGGAAGCTGGCGAGGGATAGTTAGAGGAGCTGTCTTTTGATGACGATCCACTTTCTGAATTTTTTGGAGTTGACAAGCCAAGGAGCTATTGCCGTTCCTTTTCCTCAACTATGTCCATGAAGCAGGCAGTAAATATGAAAGTAGGGGCGGCCCTTAAATCTTCTGGCAAAAGCAAACTCACTGATGCTGATGCTGATGCTGATGCTAGAATGAACCAGATGCAGCAAGATCTTACGCTTGATCTCCTATAATTAGTTCATTTATGTCTTGTGTATATTGTGCATTGTATATATCAGATTCTAATCAGATCAATTTTTGAATGTATTTGTCCTGCTTACAGCATGTTATGAGTTTTATGGCTGCCACTGGAAGGGTTCAGGATACTACTTCTCCTTCCAGTCAAACAGCTTCTGCCCCTTGTGATCTTTCTGATTCTCCAATCAGAGAATCATGTTCAGTTGCTGTAGCTGACACTGTTGCTGAAGCTACTATACCTCTTATGGGAGATCATCAGGTGCGTCTTATCAACAGGAAAGGGGATACAGTTGCAACTGGTCATGTACTTGGTGGAGTGCAGGGGCAGTCTTGTCATGGGGCTACCGTGAACCACAAAGTGGAGAGAGTTGTCTGTGTTGAGGAAGTTATGGATGCGCTCTATCCTATTCCCGATGCCCCACAAGGGTATGACTACAATGTTTTGGGAGATCTGGTAGGTGGACAGTGCTTCATTATATGGCCCATAACCAGGATGATCCTTGTTTGAGCACTTCCCACTTCTTGCAATGGTTTTTTGTGCAGCTTAACTTTAACTCTTCTATATACTGCTGCTTTTTTTTGTTGGGTCTTTTGGGTATCAAGTACGGACATATTTCGAGTTACACTTGTGTAAGTGTAATTGTTTGGACATCCTTATTATTATTAGTATGTTGTGTGTGTATATATATATATATTTGTATCAAATATTCGATGTTGTTTATTTATTTATTTGCTTTTGTGTACCTATCAACCCCTTTTTAACTCCGCCATTTGAGATGCCGGTCCCCAGCCCGGGTAAAGGAGGAGGGAAGAGGACTAGTTTGTTATATTTTTGCAGGAACTTGAAGAATGGTTGATCTTGCTATAAAGAGACAATCAAATACCAGGTAACATTGTTACTTACTCGTTCATGTTCTTGGATAATTATGTATTCTAGTTCGTTTCATACTGACCTACATGTACACTTCTCTTCTTTGCTGGTATGACAGGCACACAAGTGGGAGAAAGTGGCCTTTTCCGTTGTCAAATCAGCTCCTCAGTTAGTTAGAATATAAGGTATATTACTGATATTGAAATTTCTGAGTTTGATCCTTTTAGTGCTCATCTTACTAACTTATGTCTACTCTTTTGTTATTTTCAGGTTGTGATCAAGTTCATATACTTTGACCAGTGATGATGCTTCTTGCATTAGTGAGTAAACTCTCAATATGCCTGTTTTCAGTATTTGTTATCATTTCTATGGTACATTAACTAAGGTTGATACTTACTATCTTTATGTTTATTTTTTGAAGATTCAACGCGCAGACTTGAAGCTAGAGAATACCAGTGAGGAGGTAATCTAGGGTTGATTCTGCTGGTATGGCAGGTGCAGAAGTGGGAGAAAATTGTCCTTGCAAAGGTTGTCCAAGAGTTGGAATGAATTCCTCCCAACCACTAGCAATGTTTTTGGAATGAATTCCTTCCAACTCGTTGGTTAACCTTTAAAGACATTGCTGTTATTATTTTTCATTCTTGTTATTCCACGGTGCTGCTGCAGGTCTCTTTTTTTAATCTCAGGTTTGTTCATTACCTGATATTATCTCTTGAATGCTTTAGTTGTGATATCCTGTTTGATTTCATTTATCAATGATATTTGCTGATAACTTGTCTTAATTTGCTGTAGAAGTGGAAAAACGTCCGGCGCAAATCTTTTTGGTGATTTCCCCTAGTAGTTATTTTCAGGTATGAACTCTAATTAAGCTATGATTGTGTATGATTACTAGTGTGCCTCAGTTACAGATGAGAATTAAGCTCATTATCAGTTTAGTTCTGTGGTCAAATATTTGAGCTACTGTAGCTTGTTCTCTCATTCATATAAGATGCGAATTATGTCGTAGGCGTATGCCAGGGCTTCGGCTACCTTACCGCATAGCCTAAACTAAGATGAAGCTGTTTGTTATACCCAATATTGCATGTTATTCATATGATTATAGACAATTCTGTTAGTGGGTCATATTATGTTATTCAAGTGGATGTTCTGTCAACTATATAGACAACTCAAAGCTTTGTTTCCTTGTTTCACAGAACTCTCACATCTGAGGTCGAATGACTACTCCATTCGGCGTCCTAAAAGCTTCTTCTGATCCAAGGTATCATTACAGAACATTGCATAAACTGAAAACTCCTGAAACACACAACCTTCTAATCTAGGAGTAGTAAAAACACAGGCAAAAATGTATGCATGTCTGTTTTATAAATTTAGGGTTGTGAATGAGTGTAGTGAATGGATGTATAAACGGTTGTATGATTTTCAAAGTTTCAATGAAATGCGTGTGTTAGTTGAATGAGAATGGATGTATTTCAGTGGGAATGAATTGAAAATTACAGGATTTCGATTCAGTATTGCAGGCTTATAAATGAACTGTAGTGCAGGTTCAGGAAAGAACTGTATTCCAGATTCCGGAATGAATTGTATTCCAGGTGCAATTGTAACGCAGGGCTTAACGCTTGTTAGCGTTTTTTTTTTTTAAATAATACAGTTTCTTCCAACGATAACAGACGTTACACAAATCCGTTAGTTGCAAAAACACGTGGCAATCCTAAAAACTGTTACAGATGCGTTTTCCACGAATAAAAACGTTGACTAAGCCGTTAAAAATTATCTGTTACACGCCGTGGTTTAACGGGAGCAAAAGTTGTTGGATCCGTTACGACAGAAGGACAGGTGGCGAGCGCTGAACCGTTGGAAAATAGATTCCACCAGTACATTCCGTTACTTTAACAGTTAGGGTATCAGTTACGCAGACGCAAACGGTGCTGGCTGTTTCAAAACAGTTACGAAAACTGCCAGCTGGCAAACGGATAAACCGTTACTGCACAAAACACCGTCGGGTGCAAACGTTGTTGTTAAGAGTTGTTTGATCAGTTACTGCCCACCGTAACGGGTAGACCGTTACAGTAGGTTGCCACGCGGCACAGCATGATGGTATGCCTCATCCGTGACAATATTTACTGCAACAGATGCATGTGTTGCTGTAATCATAATTACAGCAACGGCAGATCTGTTGCTGTAATTATTGTAACGGCAACAATAACGGCGTCCCGCCAACGGCCACTCGCCGTTGCTTTAATTTTTGGCAACGGCCCTGGGCCGTTGCTAAAAAGGCAATTTCGTGTAGTGTTGACCCGTGTGTGACCCATTTTTCTGGGTTGGATTTAAAACTGAAAAAACTTCGTTTATAGATCAAATTTATCGAAAATTCTTTCAACCCATATAAATCATAACGATTATTAGAATCAAGTGAAAGAAATTTCAACAAAAAGGATCATTAATTGATGAAAATCAAAAAATTGAATATATAGAAAATTTGTTATTTGATGGAAAATTTTGATCTCGTCTGATTATGGATGGTATTTATCGAATTTTCTTTTAGTTTATGTGAGATATAACGATTAAGCCTATTGTAAAAAAATTAAAAAAAAAACGGTCGAGGATCGTTCAATTTGATTCTTTTCAATTTCTTGGGACATTTGTTGTGACGAACAGAGAAGCATATTTTCATCTCATAGAAGGTCCTCACTAATGGTGGGCCCAATAATACTGGATAACCGTTTTCGTGGTGGGTTGGGGGGTCGGGAGGCCAAAAGCTTAAATGATTCTATTCAAACCAATTTTTAGTTTATTTCTCGATGTTTATCGTTCGAACGATTATATATCTTTTTAAAATTTTAACTCAAATGAGACTAATTGAAAAAGTGGGGGTACCCATATACACCACCAACTTTTTAGTTCGTGAATATAATAGACAAGTAAGGGACGATCACAAAAATCAATATCCAATAGGCATAAATTCCTTCGTGGGATTGGCCTACGACTATAAGAAAGGCTTCACTTGAGAGTTGTGAAGCATGGTATTTATCAGGTCCTGTAACTTTGGTTGGTTGTTGTCGTTCTTATCTATTTTACGGTCCCTCTCTTATGCAATTAGGTCATTCAAGAATAGCAATCAACTACAAGGTTGATAGAAGCAACGAACGGCTGAACTCGGTGTTAATACGACCTACTTGTTATATTAGTATAAGAATTAGGGTTCTAGTTCTTCACTTTTGAGGTAGAGGAAAGTTAGGCATTGTTTGCTGGATTTACGTGCCAGCCTTAACTTGTTAAAAGAGATTTCCGTATAATTCTTATCATATATTTAAAAGAAATCACTTTCAAGCGTTATTTTGTTGGAGGACAGATAGGACACTGGTATTCTCTGTTGAAAAGCGGATCGAGTACCGAAAGCCTTTAGAAACGGCTAAAGCAACTCCTAGGCCTGTAAAGGACGTCATCTAGAGGAATCAAATTCATAGATTTTTGCAAGGTCCAAGATACGTAAGGAGTGCGACAATAAATGAATCCCTTAGAGGGCTTGATTTGGTCTCAACTTCATTCTAGTCCGAAGTCTGATAGTAAGCTAGTATTTGTAGACAACTTAATACTATGTGATGTTCAAACTGGACTAGGTCCCGAGGGTTTTCTGCTGGATTGTGGTTTTCTCGTTAACATAACTACGGGTATCTTGTATCGCTTTAATTTCCGCATTATAATTCCCCGATTTATTATAAGTAAGTGAACAAAAGTTGTACGTTATCAACCTGCACTAAGCCACGGGGCCCGGTTTACAACGGTAATAGACATTGCGCCGAATTAAAGCAACGTCTATAAGCGTTGCGAATACGGCGTTACAAATTTTTGGCAACGTCTATTAACGTTTCTTTAATTAATTAAAAGCAACGTTACTTACGTTGCTTCTTCCGTTGCTCTTTTTTATTTAAAGCAACGTAAGTAACGTTGCTCTTTTTATTTAAAGCAACGTTTTGCCTAGTTTAAGCAACGTCTATAAACGTTGCGGAATTTTTAATTAAAAATTAAAAAAACAAATTACAATTTTTTTAATTGCTTTTGGTAAATTATATATTTAAATTCAAATAAAACGTATTACAAAACCTATACAAAATACGTATCATCTGTATTTTCGTTATTCCAGTATTACATTCACTCAAAAACAAAACAAAAATAGAAAATGGCTATAAAACTACTACGAGTGGAAGCTTGCCATAGAAAAATGAAAATTGACATTAAATGAGTTCAAGTTATCAAACCATGGAAGCAATACTGGTGGACTTCCACTCTTCCCGAAGCCGCATCTTCACATTGGATCATTGTTGAGCATCTCATATTTGAAGAGACTTGCTTCTCCACCCAAACTACGATTCCAGCTGCTTTATCAGATCAGCGACTTTAGTTGTTTTCATGTATACAAGTTATGTACATATCCAGCTGCACAACAAGACCGAATCATGTCAACAGAAAATAGCAGCAACAACATGATATACAGTCATCGACAAAAACTAAAAACATAAGAACACAATGATTCAAACATGTAAGTTGATCGCTCTGAATAGCCACAAACCACATAATGTTTTAGATATGTAAGTTTATCGCTCTGAATAGCCACAAACCTTAGTAACCAAATAGTAACCAAAATAACCTAACAGACTCACAAAGTTAACAACTTTGTATATTAGTAAAAACCTAAGAAACATAACAGCAAACAGGAGATAGATAGTAGCCGTGGAAATATACCTTATCACGGGGTTGAGACTGCATCTAGTTGGGATCTCTCAATTCATCAAAGAAAGGGTGAACACAAGCTTCCAACTGCAATAAAGGGTCAACATAAGTTTTAGGACGGGCTAAGCACATTCAATTCAAACAGAGAAAATTTGGTTGAATAATTGTAAAAAAATTTGAACTTACAGCAATGCATCTCAAATTAAGGGAGTACTGCAAAAATCTTCGAGACCAAGTCCACTGCTTCTGTGGTTAAACATTTTTGGAAAACCTGTAGAGAATAAGGAAAATGAAACTCGTAATCTTCATGTTAGTTGCTAGAAAATGCCATGAGATATGAATCTCCCTTACTGTGCATAAAAACATTTGTGGGAGAGACTAGAAAGACAGACATATTTAGTCTCTAAATATCCAGATGTCTCATTTACCATTAATTGGACAGCTAGACCCTTCCACGGAATTATATTACACATTTACTTTGAAAGTTGGCATTATTCCTGACGAAAGAGGGCTTTTCATACATACAATAGTTCAACTACTCTCATTGGGCCTTACCCGGTAACCCCTGGTCCCCTCATTTGTATAAGCTATAGCCAACACGAAGAAAAAAAATGATTCAATCATACCTTATGCCATGGGTGTGCCTTTATCTGTGGGAACATAAACTCTATATTACTCGGGTTCAAGCACTTAATCTCTTCTCTGGTTGGAGTCCCCAAAACCTGCAAGATGTTAAATATTTTAGGACATCTGGGATATTTCCAAACCAAAGCCCAAATAGAACATTCGAGAATCATTACCTTGATGATCTCAACTAATTGATCTACTCCGCTTTCTCCAGGAAACAAGGGCTGAAAGCTAGATAAAATGCTCGAATGTCAAAGCAAGTGAAAAAATGTTGAAGGGAAAGGAAGATAACATAACACACTTGTAAGTTTAAGATCCTGGCCAAGGAGTAAATCTGCCATTACACAACCTGTGGATCACAAATCAGTAGCCGTTGTGTATTCAGTTGCACCAAAGATTAACTCAGGGGCATAGTAATATCTTGAGCAAATGTAGGAGATATTAGCTAGGTTCTCCACCTGCATAATTAAAACGGAATGAGAGTCAATTTCATCAAAACAAACACATAATAAGATGTTCTGCTAACTATGAACTTACCAATACTTTTGCACTTCCGAAATCACAAAGTTTCAGCTGATGCGTATGATAAAGAAACCCAAAGAATCAGTTCACTTGACAAAGGACCTCAGATACACGCCAGCTCTTCTAGTTAGGCAATGTGAGCCAATAGCAATAATAAACTTCACCATGATACTAAAATTACAAACAATTTTTACTACTATGCATATTTCAGGTTTGAAATTCGTCTTAAAACTTGCATCTTATTGAGCTATTGTGACCACCTCACCACCACCGATAGGAAACAAGAGCTCTATGCATGCGATGTGAGATGAAGAGAGAGGCAGTAGCTCTACTGCACCAACAAATTTGGATGCAACTTATCTGGAAAAATCCATTCAAGAAAACTCAGTTACATTATCAGTTCAGCTACAAATGAATACAACTTGTCTAGCTGATTTTGTAAGCAGAAACCAACCCTAAGGCTTCAAACAAATTTACAATGGCAGACTCAAGGTCGGGTGGACAAAAAACAGATTTACAATAAGCCAATTGTTGTGAAGTTGGGTGGACAAAAAACAGGTAACCCAAACAGGTATCAATGGCAGACTCAAGGTCGGCACCTGAGTGAACAGCCTACATATAAGAAATGAATTTGTCATACTGAGCATTAGTAACAGCGCAAGGCAGTTAGTTATAAGTGCAGCAATCACACTGTAATCATTAACGTAGATTTTCAACAATTAGACATTGGATTGATGTAATATTAGTTTATGTACCTTTAGCGTCTTCAAGTATGAAGTCAGGACCTAATCCAATTACAATGTTGAGTACACCAGGAGGTAGACCAACTTCTCTACAGATATCCCCCGATTCTAAACAAGTACTGAAACCTGAATATGTGATGCATTAGTCAGAAAAAGTAAAAATATTCTCGGATACACACACAGATGAAAATGGAAAGGAAACAATGAAAAAATAAGAAGGAAAGAAACGTATTACATGGATGTCAACTCAGAGGGCTTTAGTATAGCTTCATATCCGGCAGCTAGGGAGTAGTCATCTCAACGACTCTAATGGGTTCTTTGCGAACTTAACTCTTTAATCTCCGTAGGAACTTGGACAGAAATCTTGAGCTTTGAATCTAAACCTTTAGCAAGGTCTGCACAATACTCAAAATATCCAGCAACATTATGGTGAGGCAAATATCTACATGATAGATTAAACCCCTTGAATTGTTTCAAATTATCGTGCATTGCTAGCAGATAAACCATGTCCTATGCTGCTTCATCCAATGATTTTCCACTATCAAGGTCTTAGCCTAGACAACTCAGATTTTCTGCCAAGTACCTGCAAAGAGAGGTGAAACAAAATAAGCTTCAGCAAACCCAAACTATGTTACAAAGTATAGAATAGTACAACATCGACTAAGACAGTTTGGACTCAATTAACCAAATCCATATACTAACAGATCACAGATCTACATAAAAGTGGGGAAAAAAAGTTTTTTATTGTCTACAAGAGGAACTGAACCCACAAAATCGAAACAACTCTATTGATACAAGGAAATTGATTTTCCACCATTTTATTGAACCATAAGCTAGAGCCATATAATAAACTGAAATCAAAAGAAAACCCATGATTTAAAACTCCATGATGTACAGTAATTAAAAACAAAAACAGCGAAATCTTTATGAAAAAATACTAAAAAAGATATCATTAACCATACTAGGTTAAAATTAAAGCAAAAACGGCAAAACAGATAACAAAATTAGGGTTTATACCTGAAGAAATCTACTTCTTGGAGTCTTGAATAACATCGAGATGGGGCCTTTGACTGTATCGAACATGGGATGAGGGTTGTCTTTTGATTTCAGGAGCAAATCAACTGACTCTAGGGTTACAAAAGAGGGGTTTTATTTTAGATCTGCTGGTATATGGTTTCGGTTTTGAGAAGAGGGTGGATTTATCTTTGATTCTTGAGAGTATATGGGTTCTATAAGTATCTGGTTTTGGTAGAGGAGGAGAATTTTTTGGGTCAAGGAAGAAGATGAGAGATATAGAGGGATAGGGGAATTTAGTTTCTCAACAAATAACCAAATGAAGATAAAACGATTTATAAGTCAAGTAAATCTATTTTCCGGTAAAAAGACAAATAAGCCCCTCCATATGCAACGTTAGTCAACGTTGCCACGACGTTGCTTAATTAATAAAAAAAATCCTATTTAGAGCAACGTTTTTAACACTGCGCAACGTTAATAGACGTTGCCTAGGGCACAACGTTAATAGACGTTGCAAATGCGGGAAAAAAAACGTTGGGAATCAGGCCCTGTGGCGTAGTGCTGCAGTTAATTTATTATAATTAAGTGAACACAAGTTGTACTTATTTGCAATTACTTTAATTATATTAATCAGAGAAAATATAATGCGGAAATTAAATAAAGTAATGCAAGACACCAGTATTTTTGTTAACGAGGAAACCGCAAACTGCAGAAAAACTCTGGGACCTAGTCCAGACTGAACACTCACTGATATAGTTGTTAAACCTATTTCGTACTCACATATTTTGGACTAGATGTAATAGAGAAAAAGTACCTCCAATTACCCTGCTTTAGTTGTATTCACGCACATGTAAAACTTCTAGAACGCCAATTCTCTTTAGAAGTTGCCATGTTAGACTTCTAGCAGAATGTCAGTTCTCTTTAGAAGATGCTCCTCAAATTGTAAAGAAGAAGTCGTTCTTGCCTCCTTGTAATGACTTAAATAATATCCTTTAGATATAAAATCTAGGTTAATGGAAATCTAATTTTTTGATCAATTAGGGTTTGTACTCTTCAAATACTTATAGATATACCTAATTGACTTTACCTCACAACGTTACTGAACTTAACCCTAAGTCTAGTTTGTGATCGTTGCGAAACTTCTAGGTCTTACTACACCGAGTGCAGTCTTACGAAGTTTCTACCAAAATCTTGATCTTATAATTAATCGTAAAAGAATAATACAATCAATCCAAGATATAGGTTATAAGATACGATGATCTGACCTATGCTTCAACATCCCAAAGTGAATTTTTTCGAAGTCCAACCCTAGTTCACGAGAATATACTTTGCAACAAAGCTACACAATGAGTAAGGAATAAGGTATTGTTTTGCATAGAGTCCTCTATTTATAATGAATGGGTAAGGCTATATTGCTTAAAACTCAAGCAACTTTATCTTTGGGTCCAACAAAGTTCGCCAGTATGAGAACAAGTGCACTAATTGCTTTGGTCCAAGGATCCGCCTTGCCTAAGAGACTAGACACCAAAAACACCTTTAGTCACGTTTTTGGGTAACGTTCGCGTAGGGTACACAAACCATTAGCCAACGTTTTTCTTTTTTTAGCTTTAGTGTTTCACTCATAACTTCTTCGTTATATAACGAAATTGAGTGATTGTTAGCTCGTTGGATTCGTCTCTTAAACCATTATGAGATGGAGTAACGTTCACTCAAGTATTTTGGGTGACTTTGTTTCGGTAGGTAAAAAAGTAGAGTAAACAAGAGTCAACCAAGAGAATCAGTTTTGGTTACTAACCTTTGATGACATTCTTCATTGATGCTTCGTGTGATCTTCAATCTTCATTATTCAAGGGTAACTTGATTCAGTAACTCTAGTACATAAGCTAACCTAGTCTGAAACTGACACCAATAGACCAAATCAAAGATTGCGTTTTGACAACCGATTTGACATACTAACGTCAGTGGGTTCAACCGAGCATTGCTCGACCAGTTGAAGATAATACTGATGGTTGATGATAATAATAGGGAAGATTGAGGAGGAGGAGGAGGAGGAGGAGGAGGAGGAGAAGAAGAATGGTCATTTAAAAAAAAAAAACTAGGATTAAGGAGAGGTTCAAATTACTTCCAAATAACCCTATTTTGTTTTATTATCAAAGTCCCCATTTAATCACCAGAGTCTCTAGTGAATTCAGACAAAATAACCATCCACCATTACGCATTTCAAGTGTTTATGGACATTCATGGATCACTACGCCATTTTGACAAGTTTACAACGAATATAGACGTTGCGTAGAATTAAAGCAACACTAATAGACGTTGCAAATACGACGTCAATTTTTTTTTGATAAAGTCTATTAACGCTGCTTTAATTAATTAAAGGAACGCTACTTACGTTGCTACAAAACGTTTTTTATTTAAAGCAACATAAGTAACATTGCTTTTTTATTTAAAGCAATGTTTTCTGTTTTATAAGCAACGTTAAATAACGTGGGAACGTTAAAGTAGTTTAAATTTGAAAAAAAATGTATCACAAAATCTGTACAAAATACATATCGTAAATCTGTATCAGTATTTTCTGTATTCCAGTATTCCAATATTATAAAACTAATACCAAATTTGAAAAAAAAATATTATTAAGCAAGCATTTCTCAATGAAATAAGTAAGAGAAACAATCCTGAATGTTAAACCACTGTTCGTATGGATTTGCTATAGTTGGATAAACAAAATCCATACCTTTTTGACTATTTACGCCTTGAAGAATTAGAATTAACTCGCCCCAATGACTTCTTCAGGTAGTGGGCGTTGGTCTTTTGAACGATCACAGAAGTTCTTGTATTCCTGTGCATCTCTAATGGCATAAGAGCTCACCTGTCCATTCCAAACAACTTACAAATGTAAGCTTTTTTCAGTACACAAACAAACTGAATTACATATATCTACGACCCAGGATGTTCTTTATGAATCTAACTATTTATTAGCAAGATCCATGTAAACCCGAATATACATGCATAAAGTATCTGAATACCCCGGATCTCCAATTTAAGTAGAGATGCATGTGAATTTTGAAAAGTTGAACTCTCAACTACATCTTACCATTCGGAGTATATATATATTGAGATGAATTGGAACGGTGGAAATGGATTTGGAACGTCCTGTCTCCATCCGTTTCATTTGTGATCTCCTGTCTCAGAGCAGCTACACAAATACAACAGATATAAACCTGTTAGATGCAAAATTTCACAGTTCTAAGAATTTTACTTGAAATGCTCAGAGCATCAAATGCTTAAAGGTGACATCGTTGTATACCAAACATCAGAATTAGTACAACAATGACCAGAAAAAGATTGAAAATGCTGAATCACCGTTAAAACATACAGGTCGTATTTACTAGGACAGCAAAAATCAACTTATGCACTTGACTAAATGTAGTTACCCAACGAAAATACACAACATGATCAAATTGCAAACTCATTTCACAATTGCATTGCACCAATGATAGAGTGGACAGAATTAAAGGGAGGGAGAAAGATGGACACGCCTTACATCCTTTGAACTTCCAAAGAACCAAATCTGGTCGTGATTCTGAAGCCCCAAG
>JAJJMA010095807.1:1320-17804 GCA_023529015.1 Papaver nudicaule
AAAATTGCCCAGCCAAATAGGCATATACATGTCAGTAAGCCATAAAATCCTAAACAGACAGAAAATGAATGAAGAATAGGGGCAATGCACATTCAAGGAAACCTTTTTCTATTGATCAGGTCTGGTTTAAGGCTAACTCTGACTATAATACCAGCATTCAAGAAATGGAAGGTGATCCTCTTGTGTCCATTGCTTTCATGTAACTGAAGGCGATGCGGCTAATGTACCTAAAGCAATCTTGGGAGATAACTGTGACATCCTAAAGGGTGTTGTTGCTCATAACTTATGTCAACATTGCTATGCATAATGATATCTCTAGTTGGTGGTATGCTAATTCTCATATAATCTGTATGAACTCTAACCTCAATCTAAATGAGGTACTATAAGTAATAAATTTGGGGCTTTAGCCTCTCCTTCCTTCTAAAATAAAATGAAAAAAATAGGGGCAGGATGGATTACTAACCGCAGCTGACCAGAAGTTGGGAATTGATTCTATAATCTTGTCCCTTTTTACACACCATAACATTTGCCTTAAGGTTTCCCCTCTTTCTGCTTCCTTCTCCCAAACCAACTTCTCATGCTTCTGCTTCAATTTCCGGATTTCCTCAAGTGTCCATTGGTTAAGCTGTATAAAAGTAACCCCGCAAAGTTGAATAATAAACCGTAGCAAAAATTATCAATAGCCAGGATTAACAATATGTATCTCACCTCGTCAAGCTTCCTTTGTATTTTCTTCAAGTCACCCATGATTTGCTCGGCGCTCCTTTCTGTCTTCGGTTTCTTCGTTTCTTTCTTCGCAGGTATCTTATAGGAATTCTTAACCTTGACTAATTCTTTAGACTCAACATACTTCTTCAAGTTTGATTTCAGTTCTCTTCTGAAATTCCGGGGTGTTCCTCCTTGATAATGTTCTTTGATAAACTTGGCGATTGAATCTTCACTTGATCCACTTCTTTCCCTTAAATTAGAAATTGCTTCAGTAATCATATCCAGGTAACTGACGTGAGGTCGCATGATTCTTCTCTTTTCTGTGGTATTTGGCTTGTCGCTCCAGTTGCAGTCTACGAACCTCAATCCCTCCCTCCCATGAATTTACTGCCAGGTGCCGAATATATAGTCCACCTTTTCCTTCCTGTATTGTATACGGAGTAAAACTTTTGGGGGCTTCTACATATGTGCCCTTTAGGAGATGTCAAGCCTTGCCGACTTTAGGCAAGGACATACCCGAATCCCTCCTGGCTGGGTTTCGTGCAGGGGCCGGGCCCAGGGCCCAGCTACCGCATGATAAAAAAAGAAAAATGCAGATAAAAATAGGATTAACAGGTGACTTCTTTTTTGAGAGAACTTGGAGAGACATTTGGGCCCTTCCAATTATACTACGAGTCTAGCAATTTCTGTGGAAATGCTTAAGGGGAAATCTTGCTACCAGAGCAAGAATTGTGTTTGCGCTAACTCACATAAACACGGAATGCCCAATGTGCCAACAAGCAGTGGAGACAGATGCACATATCATTCTTCACTGTAACTATACTGCGGTATGGTCTGCAATCACAGGCAATGCCACTTCACTTCAGCAAAATCTGCAAGAAACAATAACTAGTTGGTTTTCTGATATAAGAAGAGGAGTTCTGACGGTTGAAGAAGTGTGTAGGAGAGCTATCACGGCTTGGGTAATCTGGAAATCACGATGTAACAAAGTCCATCAGAATCAGTGGGATACTTCACAACAGTTAGTAATTAGGATCTTGACCCTAGTTAATGATTCTAAAACCCATAGACAGAAGTTACAGGTCCCAACTAGCTTAAGAAGAAATCAAGTAGGATGGAAACCACCTACTCAGGGAAATTTTACGTTTAATTCTGATGGCTCTTTTTTGAATAATCAAGGAGGTGTGGGTCTAATACTACGTAATTGTGCAAGTGAATGCAGGCTGCAAACTGCGTCTTCCACGATAATGCAGTAAGCTCGGATCAAATGGAGAGATTGGCTCTTTGGGAAGCAGTATCGTGGGCAAATAGGCTAAAGCTGGAGGTGGTAAACTTGGAAACTGACTGTCATTCTGCAACTGAAGCTATCAACAAAGGCCAGTTCAAACTTGATTGGAGAATATCAAACCATTTTTTTGATATGCTCAGTTTATTTCGATTAAATAAGAGCTGGAAATGTTATTACATTCCAGAAAAAAACAACAAAGTTGCGGATATCTTATCTAAATTAGCTAGTAACCAGAAACTCAATAAGGAGTGGAATGTTTCTCCTCCTTTAGAACTCAGCTTCTTGATGATATGAGAGATGTAACAGTTGCTTGATTATCAATGAATTTTTCTTTTCGTAAAAAAAAAAAAGGTGACTTCTTTTTGTTGTTGTTGGGAAAGTGGCCTCTAGTTATTTAAAGTAGCAATTAAAAGAGTCTGAATGAGTGACCTGATAACAGATTACATTACCAAGTCAACAACAGCAAGAAGTGCTATACTGACCGTCACACTACAACTAAGTCATAACAACCACGTTGTACATGTCTTATTATTTCTTTCTTTTTTTTTTTTTTTTTTTTTTTGATACGAAAATGAATGTATTGAAATTAAATAGCAGAGGAAAGATCTCTTACGAGGAAAGGAAACAACTCATAAGCTTCAAGATAGATCTTACTATGCCGAATGAATTCAGAAATAGAGTCTCAAATTGTCATCTCTACTAATATAACTTTAATACGTACAAATACATACTAACAATTCGACGGAGTCAGACAAGGTAAGTCGAGACACAACACTATAATGAATATAATATCATAAGACTACAGAGACAACATCCTTATAAACTGTTATTATCCAACTCGTAGGTTTTAGGAAAAACCTTAATCACTTGGAGATGAGAAAAAAAAAAAAAGAAATCTCTAAGCAATATGAAATGCCATAACTGCAACAACAAATACCGCAAGCGATATTGTGGAGTTATATCTTAAACCACATTGATCACAAGTGATCAAGTCATAGCGTAAAGCTCAAGCATTAAGTTATGTTTCGTCTTTGTAGCACAAATGTAGAAGATAAATGGAATCGTGTTATTTAAATTCACTAACCTCTTGAATGCGAAGGTGGGTATCCTCTTCTGCTCATCGATCTTCTTCGTGTCTTAAAATAGTGACTCTAAATTCCTCCAAACATCTTTCACAACCTAAAGCTAATTTAATGAAGTTTTTACCTAATGTGTGTTTCAAGCGGCCGAATTTTGATCACAAAACATGAAAACTAAGCTTGACATACCAACACTTACTGAGACCGAGACATGCACTAACAATCTAGTGACAAAAACTCTTTACATAGAATAACGAGAAAATACAAACCTAAATTCTAATTCTTCTCCTTCGCTTACCAACACAGTTCTTAAATAGTACTAAATATGTCAGTCTGCAAATAAACATATGTATTATTGAAGCCAATGATAATAACAATACACATACTACCCTTTAATTATGTAAGGCGTATTGTTATCGACTGTAGCAATGTGAAAGTCTATAGTGCTAACATCAAGTGTTACTCCCCCTTAATCAATGATTACATTTATTTTATGTTACAAGCACGGATATTTTTTTCCTCATATGACACTGCTTAATGTCATCGATCAAGCACTAAACAAGTCAAGCTATCAATATTTTCCCCCTTTTTTTGTCAAAAAGAATTGACAAAAGTTCGAAAATAGCAGGGTATTTGAGAAAAAAATACTCGAGTTCCGAGAAACTCGATTCAAATAAGCAAGTCAAGGGTCAGCATTTCGACACGTTACGCAAAAGATATATAAAGCATCATAAGTAACCTGTCAGGAAATATATAAAAATATAAGGAGCTACTAAATTATATTTATCTGTTAAAGTTTGATTTTTCTTTAGTAGCTCCCATTATAAGGAACTCTTCCCCGTTGTCTACTAAATTATATTTATCTGTCAATTAAGCGCAAGTTCATTCTCTCGGACATGAAAACAATGAAAAATCAAACTTTAACAGAAGATTGAGATCTTGATTTTTGGTTTTTTAGAACAAGTCCGTAGTCATATTAGATGATACCAAAAATCACTGATTTATATGCATATACTACAACCCTTGCCATTAGGCATCAAGGAATTACATAGTACTCATGACTAGCATTCAAATCGATCTCCTCCTTACATAATTATACTTATACCTGCATACTAGAATTTACTAGTGTCATTAATACAACCATAACAGCCACAAACATAAGGAGATACAAGGTGTAGGTCAGAGCACATATATTGGGCTTTCATTTGTATTATTTGCCTAAAAGCTGGTGCATGAGTTTATAAATATGGTTTTGGCTGAAGTCGTATAATTTTTTTCGATGTGATCCCATTAGAAAATGAGGTTAAGTGAAAAATAATATTACTAGAATTTTCTACCTTTTTGTAAGTGATGCCTCGAGAATGCTATGTAACAACTCCAAAAGAAAATATCTCGTCTTGTATAAGTTTTTTTGGAGTATTTATGATAGATTAAGTGAAAAATAACCTATGATACCGAATATAAACATAAAACATTTAGTTCGCAATAATAATAAAAGACAAGAATGACATGGAAATAAACCTTGCATTTTCATCATTGAGATATCCCTACGTACATTTCTCTTTTCAAAAAATTAATGAAAAAAGAACCACTAATCAATGAGATAATAATTTAGAGGAAATAGATAATAAAGATTGTCAATATCCTCTAACAATATTGTATACTACTTAGTTGGAATAATTACATTTTTCTACTTTGTTTTGATTCTTATTCAACTAACCATTTAACTTAATTGTGACTGTCACCTATTACAAATATGTACCATTGATTAAACAATATCTTACAGTTAAAATGTTATGTTAGTCACTAAAAAAAAGTACTATTGTTAACAGATCCCGAGCCTCTAAAAAACAACAAAGACTTTTGAAACAACAATTACCATTACAATAATATATACTAATAAACCTTCACAAACTTCTGAGTCTTAATTGGATCCCAAGTCTTATCCATGATTTGAAGCTTGTGGCTTGCAAGCTTCAGGTTTTTCAGATCAAATCACTTTGTGGTCGATTGCCATTTTACCAACCTTCTTTGTTCTGGGATTGAAATCTTCAGCAGCATCTTGCACTGCTTTCCTCTTTTTTTCCTTCTTCTCTACTATCTTGTTTAATTTCATTGATAAGCAATAATGTTTATAATCATCGGATTCGTCAAATATTTGGAGCTGATGCTGTACATAAGCCATAACTTAAAAAAAAAAAAAAAAAAACTTATATATATTTACGAATGAGAAAAAAAGAGTTTTGAGATCTTACTGTATACTTCCGACTGCGTTTTTTCTCCATGAACGGCTGCTGAAAGTTTCAAAATAACAAGATTTCGGAGTTTGCCTGAAAGTTTCAAAATCAAAATAACAAGAAGCTAAGTTCAAAGATTGGTCAGAAAGTGAATGTAACTTTTCTATACAAAGAGCATGATGAACTAAATCTCACCTTCAAAATATGCGATCAGGGAATGAAAAACCTAAGAGAGAGGTTTGATGAAAGAAGTTAAGGGGAAGAAGAAATGAGTTTATAAAATGAAGTCTGCAATACTGATAAGTAAAACAAAATGTATACCACTCCCATCTTTATTACCAGTACTACTGTTGTTTGCACAGGGAGGAAAAGCTCAAAAAGAAAATGGCTAAGGGTGTAAAAATGGTCATACTTAAATGATCCCAACGGTGTTATATCTAACGGCTTCCATGTAGATTGGATATATAACACTGAACTGAACCTGCCTTTTACTTAATTGGAATTTGCTTATCAATAATGGTTCTTTTACTGTGATTAAGTAAACATTAAATATGTGGTGATGATAACTTACTATACCTAAACAACCCCTGCAGTGCAGACCAAAAGTGACAAACAATTTGAAAGATATATATACATTTTAGATGTCAATCCCATTAATCTTTGTTTAATCTCTAATCGAGTCTATGCATGTTAATCATAGTAACAAATCAAAGTTCAGTTAAACATATATAGTTTAAACAACCTTTTTTCCAATGATCATGGTCAACACGGAGTTGTACTCTTGACAGACAAAAACTACTAAAGCCTACAAATAGTTGTACCTGCACTGAGTTCTGAGAATGCGTTGTTTAACTTGCATTCAATAAGCAAACTTTTAAAGAGACAACAAAACTTGAAGTCTTTTTTCTAACCATTTTCACATAAAATATACACATAGTATTATTGAAGGGACACATACATAACATGTGAACCTTATTCTGATGCAACGGGACTGTTGTTCCGCTAAAGCAATTATTTGTTACCATTTTGGTGATTTAGGGAGAGATAGAGAAGCAGTATCAAATTTTCAAAAAGACACTCTCCTACACATGACTTAACATCTGGTATTCCTTGAAAACACAAAAGACAACATACATGGAAACAGATTAAAAAAAAAAAATCCTAACCAAATACTATTAAAACAAGGAGTATGGCGGTGATGCAACACATAAGTATAACATTACAAAAAAAAAAAAAAAAAAAAAAAAAACAACGACTAGAAAAAGTAAAAAAAAAAAAAAAAAAAAAAATGAGAAACAAAATTGGGAGTTGTTGATAAACATGAGCCATAACTTAAATAAAAAAAAACGATAGGATAGGGGTTGTTATTCAAAAAGTGATAGGAGCCCAGCTTGTTTCTAGCCTCCCATCCAACTCTTGTAATCCTCTTCCTTTCGACGATGATTAATAAAAATAACACTTTATATAAATAAAAAAAAAACAAATTTTATAGGAAAAAAAAACTAACCAGATACTACCGAGAACAGAGAGTTTGGTGGTGATGCAATACATAAGCCTCAAAATATGATTTGTCAGTTAAACATATATAGTTTAAACAACCTTTTTTTTTCAAATGATCATGGTCAACACAGAGTTGTACTCTTGACAGACAAAAACTACTAAAGCCTACATATAGTTGTACCTGCACTAAGTTCTGATAGTACGTTGTTTGAGATGATAAGTGATAGGCACTATACTTGCTAGAGACAGTACATATTAACAATTGCAATTGATTCCCGCAAAATATTCACTTGGACGGTTCGGAACCGTCCGAATGGATTCCCAAAATTCATCGAATATGTGGTACGCGTACATGTACGTATACAGATTTACTTTTTGGGACTCAAAAGAAGTTTTAAAAGTCACTGTCCAACTGGTTCGTGAACCGACGTTGCCCAAATTATGGTTTAACTGGATCCGCTAGAAGTTTTGGACTGGGCCGGTACTTAGACTTGTTATTACGCCCTCATTTATAATCCACTGGACTCTGCTGTAGAGTACTCCTTTAGATTCATCAGTTTCCTACATGTGATTTGCAAGCAAACCAATGCACTAGAAAGGGCATTGAATCTATCTCGTGCATCTTGTAACCTTAGTATTGTGGGAACAAATACTAACATAACTCATGGTTATGTAGACAAGAATAAAAAATCTCAATCATTATAACACTACTAAAGTAGCCGACTATTTCGAAAGATAGAGTAAGTAGAATAGAAAATTTTCCATAAAAGTCATAACTCCTACTAACCTTTTGTCGATGAAGAATATTCGATGTCTTCTTTTCTTCAAGGTCTCTACTACTTTGTCTATATCCCACTTCCGAAATCTAAAATCTAATAGGCTAAATTAAGAATTGTGTTTTGACACCTAAAACTGATAACCATCTTGACATACCAACGCTAGTGGGTTTGACAGAACAATGCCCTAACAATCTCTCCCTTTGTCAATTTTAGCGACAAAACCAATTTACATATGGATTCAAAAGATATACAATAAAGATTCAACCCAGATGTATCTTGATTTCTTGTATTCTTCAACTTCTCCTTTGAGTCTTGATGTGTTCGTTTAACTCCTGTTGAAAACTTGATAGACGACACCACAACATATCCAGTTCAAACAACCACAAAGGTACGCTCGAGTTTACATGGGTTAATATTCTAATCCCACATAATTTTTGTGCAAAGAGTAAGAATCAGAGCAACTTTAAAGTCCGTGTACCAAAACTTATAAAGTGATTCTACTCATTCTTGATACGAAGCTCCCCCTTAATATTTATACTTCTTTTTGCCTGATTGGTATGAAGCCCAATATTTACTCCCCCTTACTTGATACTTTCGAAAAAGTACATAAGTAAGCAATACGGTATTCCCCCCCTATGGTTATGAACCACAAGAACAAGAAACCATATCTCCCCCTATTTGTCACAAAAATATGAAAAACTAGTTGAGACTTAGGGTTTCAAGCCTATAGAGATAGTCAAGTCAAGGATGTACTCGCATATCAAGTTTAAGATGACATAACTAGGAAATCAGAAGGAGGATTTCGAAGTTGATTCATCTTTGGAGAAATATAGATACACTTTTCTCCTAATATTCCACATCCACGCTCCCCAAAAAGATTTGTTATTAAGCGCAAGCTCATTTAAGAACTCTCCCCCATGTGGTGTTATTCAATAAAGAACAACTACAAAGCCTAACTTGGACAAACAATTTAATGTATCCGGTTTCTTTGTTTACAATCTCCTTTCCTTAGCCAATTTTTTGGAAAAGAGTATATGATTTTTGAGCTTATGGAAACCCTAAAAATCATATAATCAAAAGTTTCTTGATCGTGAGAAAAAGCATAACTTTTGTAACATGACATAACTTTGCATCACTACCGAAGTAATGGAAAAAGTTATGTATGCCAATAAGATTGAGGTAGACAAATCAAGTATTGCAAACATCATTAATAATTATCTAAAAAGAACTTCTATTAATGAAATAAAGTAGTACACGCTGAAAAACTATAAAAAGCATGAAAAGGCAAACTACTTTTTGATATAGTTTATATTCCTTAGCCAAAAGTAAGAACAAGTTCTCACAAGGAACCAACTAATCTAATTTACTACGAAAGAGAAATCTAAACAAAAAGTTGTAGTCTTCCAACTTTATTCAGAATTGCTACTGGAAGGCTGGTCATCATTCTTTGTACCACAAACTGCACAAAACTTATTGTCAGCAAGTTTGTTGATTTGTGCTTTCATGAGAGATAGATCATTATTTACTGCTTCCATCTGGGACTTAAGCAATACATTCTTTCTTGTAGTAGCCATGGTATTTTTCATAGCTTCAAAGTCTATTAAGAATCACCAGACCATATCAGCTGATATATGAACATCCTGATCCAATTTCTCATATTTATATGCATGAAAAGAATAGATCCAAGGATGATGTTCATGAAAGTCAAGGAATTCTTCATTTTCTTCAAGAGTCTCTTCTTTTCTTTCCTTATCTTCTGAGCCCTTGGCATTGTTATACTTCTCCATTATTAAGATGATATAGCGGAGAAAATACTTGAATGATTATTTTCAAGTATTGTGGTATTTATATAAGAATACCAAGAAAGGATTAACTCAAATATATCACATAATTTTGCACATGCAGAGCCCCTTAGGGTTTGTGTTTGTGTTTTAGAAAACAATAAATGTGATCTATTTTTGAGATTTGAGTGACTCTTTTTGCAGATAAACTTTATTCTCCGCGGATTTGAGTTTTTGTACAGAAAAACACTCTCTGATGGTTCGGGAACCGTTTGGGTAAAAGATAGTCATTCTTTTGAACCCGTCAGCCCAGTGGGCTTGGTGTTTTTTATGGGATTACATACGTTCCTCAATCTGGTTTTGACATAACCATTATGGATCACTCAGGTGCCTATTCTGAGTGGTAGTGATCATCATCAGGGTTTCTTATCCCTGATCAATATTCCCTTATCTTTCAGTACTAAGATAAGGAAATTATTTTCAACACTTAATTTTGAGTGTTGTGGTGAGTATTGGGATACTCACCTGATCTAAACCTTCGTTTAGACCTCCTCGATTGTCTTCCTCCAAAGTTATCATAGAATTTACTATCATCAAGATATGGCTCTGTATCTGATGATCCTCTAGACAATTTTCTAGCTCCATGAACCTGTTTTATAAGGTCTTTGTTGAGCTTAGTATATCCTGACAACATCTTGTTCATATTATTCAGGCTTATAAGTTCTTAGTGGTCATGGATGAGAAAGGCATCTTGTTCCACATTTCTTGGGATTTTTGTCTTCTAGAGTATGGAATAGCTCTACTATGATTTTCAGTCATAGGTGAGGATCTTTTCTTAATTGCCTTATTCCTTATCTCCGAATATGGCTTAGAGAGTTCAGACACATTTTTTAGAACAAGATGTAATGTGTGCTGGAGTTAAGCAACTCGTTTTTTGTCCTCTTCTGGCTATTGCATTCAGTTTGAAGGTGTCCTTTTCTTTTACAGAAACTACATGATTTCTCATGTTTTTTACCTTCATTCAAACTCTTTTTGTGGGTACTGTTAACATCAGAATGATGAGTGGAATTAGTCACCTTATCAGAGCTGTGAGAAGATGTGACCTTCTTTCCAACAGTTTTGCCACGACGAGTTCTTGATGTCTTTTCTGGCTGACTTTCTTTGGGTTTTTCGGAGATTGATTTGAGCCAATCAATTTCTCATATTAACTCTTCTATTTTTTCATGAGTAATCACAAGTTCATAATTTTCAATTTCTGAACTGGAAGGGTTCTGAGGATTATCACTTTTCAGTGTTGAGTCAGATGAATGACCTTTCATCTTTAATAGTGAGATCTCTGTGGTTAGGGACATAACCAAAGATTCTAATTCATTGACTTTATCCAAAAGGGAATTTATTTTGGCCTTTAGTCGTGAGATTTCAGAAGCCTGAAATTTCATGAACCTAATGAGCCCACTACTTTCTTTAGCTGCATCTATTTCAAGGTTTGAATCAGAATCATCTGGTAGAATGAAATAGTAAGGATTATCACTCAATTTGACAACCTCAATTGGTTGTTATCCACAAGATGGTGTTGTACCAGTTGTATATGAGTGTGTTGGAGTGTCCTCTGGTGTAGAGTTAGTACTAGGATTCATAGTCACGAACCTCGATAAACACAGACAGTTACACATTTAATGTGTTTACCGGCTCTGATACCAATTGAAAAAGCAGGGGTACCGAAATATAACCAACTTTTCGTTTGGGCTTGTGAGTCTTATGGTAAGATATGGACGATCTCAAAAATCAATATCTAAATCTGATAACCGGAATGGTGTCACAAGTGATCAGTCCAACTCAAGATAAATCTTGGCAAATCCCCTGGATGGATTATGGACCAACTCGACGGTTATTAATAACGTACTTCTTGTGTTTGCTTTAATTATATAATCAGAGAATATAATTGATGCGTGTCGAATTCGCACAAATATATTTAAGTCCTAAACCTTCACAATATATATATATATATATAATATAATATAGAGGTAAGAACAGGTTCGTTCACAGGGAGGTAATGGTTGTTATTTTAATGTTGAATCCTAGAGTAACCTGGGGGGATGTTTGTTGTTTTAATACTAAAAGTAAAATAAAATAAAAGTAAGTAAATAAGACACAAAGAATAATTGAAAGTAATCAAGAGTGGAGAATATTGGTTAAGGGTTCATCTTCAATTGCTTAACATGCATATGAATAATATATGGAGTATCGACTTAATCTATCATCATCAAAAGCCCTAGAATACCTCATCGCGAAAATATTTCGTAATTTCCTAATGTCATCACACACCATAACGATGAATGTGTGAATACTACGTAGAGAATAACTCGACACATCGAGTAATCGAGTTCAACTCTCTAAGAGCATTATGTTTTGTGAAATAGGCTAATCAATGCAATGAACCACCATGAATGGTTCATTCAACAAAGGTAAGATTCTACATATGACTCTCAAAGCTATCACCACCTCAATAATCATATCGTGCTACTTATGAATAAGTTCTTCAATTATTTCGTATCTCCAAACCTAATTCTAGCAATAAGTATAAACATAATCTAACTCAATTGGCCACTTGAATCAAAAGATATTCAACCTTAGTGTAATACATCAATCATACACTCATACGCAAAGTAGAATAATATCGATGATGAATAGATAAGTTTTCAATTCCATAATTAATCAAAACATGTTTTGCAAATTTAAGACTACATCCTCAACCAATATAAAGAATTTAGCTACTCATGTTCTTATTGAAATCCATAGAAAATAATAAGAAAATAATTAAAAACATAAAAACCCGTCGTCCCGACGCTCCAATCTTTCTCCCAAGGTTCCACCTTGAAAATCGCACCCAAAACCCTTGTTTCTCTTTGCCTCGGGAAGCGTGCAGGAAGAGCCTTAATCTCCCGAGTATCTCTTTTCTTTAGCACGAAAGTCATCTCACATCCATGAATGTTTTCTTATAATAAGTATTGCTAAAGACTCAGCGTCCAGTGATAGAAAAATTAACAGTTCGACATAAGTTGAGTCGAGCAGTGAGTCATACGCATTATTCAACATTGATGTCAAACGTGTCACAAATGAGGGGATTTACATTAGGGTTTTGGTGTGGCGGTCTACGACAGTTGTGGCGTGAGATCCACTTAGAAAGAGGTTATGTCGTGGGAAATACTGGCGTAATGGGTAGTGTGCGTGACTGGCGGTTAAGTTATCTCCACGGGAGTAACTCCATCATTCCACTATCTCCACTTTACTATTTTCCTCCATGATTAACAAGAGATCAGTGTATTTCTGAACATACCATAAATAAATGATTCCATTTGCTTTCCAAGGATAACTCAACTCAACTTAACACAACCTGAACTAAAAATCAAATTCAATTCAATCTCACGGTTAGTGAAATCCTTGCAAAATCCTAGGGAAAACCAAGTTGTCTCCGACAACCACAATTTTCCTAAGTTGTTCAAAAACCACACAATACCTTTTCAACCAGAAATACATGATCTCATTATTTCCCTGCTTCCCTCCCTAAGACCAACTCTATCTCCTCATCTGTGACCCAATCAAATCTGGAACGACCATTGTCTGGGTTTAGGCTAGATTTGTTCGACTTTGATCCCTCGAACTTGAAAGTACTCATTTGCAGTACATTGTTTTTCACCCTAAAACAGGTTTAGATTTTGTTTGGCCATAAACATTAGCCAACATGTTTCGGTTCATTTCTAGACACCCAAGGCTAATATATTCGAACTTGCAATAATGTTATAGTTTTGGCAAAACCGAATATGATCCGCGTTCCACCTAAAGAGATTGTAGCGATCTTATCTTTATGAATATCTAGGAAAAGTTGATGAAAACATAACATAGCTTTATTGTCAATTGATTTGACTTCGTAAGTGTATTTATTTGAGATGATTCTCATCTAATAAACATCAAATGAAATAATTATTTTATACCATTCCCAGTTGGCCTAATATCACTAGATCATTAGTCATTTAAGGGGGATATCTAGTTGTGTCTCGCAATAAATGACAAGGATATCATTTCTTTTTATCTCTTTTTGGCACATGTTGTAAAAGAAATATTAAAACCGAATTAATTAGCACTTATTATTTGGATTTACAAGCCTTGGTCGAACAATATAGATAGGAGTGCATTTTCCTCCTTGAAGCTTTGTCCCTTTAGCAATTCGTTATTAGATTGTCAGCATTCATTGATTCTTTGAGTTCTTATTCTCCTTGTCTGGAGTTGATACCGTGAGGATTCCTATGGGACCAAAAAGCCTAGAAGTTTATATATTTGCTATACGTTTGTCTTTTACAGTTTCTTCATAGATCAATCTTGTTTTTTCTAAGGTCCCTCTCTTCTGATATATGCCCACTTAAGAATGTATTGAAGCACCGTACTTGATCTTTATCGACTTGGATTTGTCAGCGAACGTTGTTTCGTATGCCAGTCTGATAGATCGTATGAAGTGGAATCAAGTTTGTTGTTTGGACCTGTTTCCTATTGAAAGTACTTTGATTTATTCAATGTCATATTTGTTAATTGATTTGATTGTATCTGGGACTAACAAGGAGTTTTACGATTAATATCGTAGACGTAATATCAAGGAGTTTATATTGATTAAACGGAAGAACCTTAATTTGGTAAATAACTACTTTATAATAATTGTGTTACTATGGGAATTTGAAATGCTCATTGAATAGCAGTACACAAGCATGTGCTTGTTGCGACCATATAATATCATCCATAAATGCTATACAACATGCACACACTTATAAGCATGCAAAAATGACAAAAACCTAGGTGATCAGGTGCATGCAGCTTACTATGTTTGTTTAATGGAAACTTTCAACAAGGTCACGGAGATCATGGTTAAAGGGTGGTCGGGAATAAAGTTGGAATTCTCTGATTCAATATCTTGAATCAGGCAAGAGAGGTCGAAAGAAGGTTACCTGTGAATTTCTTCTCCAGCCTCTATTCCGAGAATTGTACCTATCTTCACCCATGAACCCACTTCCATCAACAAACCATCCACCAGTTTCGTCACGAAAGAAACAATCTCATATAAAATTAGCCATCGTTCGATAGGATATACTCTCTCCGTTTCAAATTAGATGTCATAATTGGTTTTGATATACTCGCTTTATACTTGTTAAAATTTTCACAAAATTAGCCATCATTCACAAAATTTTCAACAATACCCTAGCATTTTATCTTCTATATTACGTTTCCAAACTAAAATGCAATGGGTTTGTCAAAAAATTGTAAAAAAATATCAATTTTAACAAGTATAAGGCAACTCGTTGCTGGGTGATGACACCAGCGTCCTGAGTTCGAAACTCGTCTGCATCGGGGTAGGGAGGGAATTTTTCTTTATTTATTTGCCTAGCTACCTGGGCTTGTAGGCAGTAGACTTCGGTCCAACTTTCAATATAACCTTTCAAATTAAAAAAAAATAAAAAATAATAGTATAAGGCAAATATATCAAAATCTAATTATGACAACTAATCTAAACAGAGGGAGTATAGTAGTGGCGTTTGCCATGTGACAGGCCACCTGGCCACGCAAGCCAAGGCATTTTTTTTTTTTTTTTTTTTTTTGATACTAAGAAATTTTATTGAAGTGAATATTAATCTTTTACAATTCTGAGGTCTTCCTCTATCCAGTTTAGGATATCTGGAGGAAAAGGGTTGTAGAATTCAAAACCCCTCCTTTCATTCCTAGCCTTTTTTGCAACATTATGTGCAAAATTATTACCCAGCCTATTAATAGATTTGAAAAACCAGAAGCTAGCATCCTTTCTTTTCGACTTTATATCTTCTATTAGCCCTTGATTACTCCAGTGAACTTTTGACTCTCGACCATTTATAGACTCCATCGCATTGCTGCAATCTGACTCAAAAATGACTTTTTGGAAACCTTGTTCTTTGGCCCACATAGTTGCTTCTTTGATTGCTAAACACTCCAAATGTTCTGCTCCCTGTTCTTTTTGTAGTCCATTACTGAAGAAAATTGCTTTTGCTCCTAGACAGACACCATTCGTTTTTCTACACGTCCATCCAATGCTTCCAATCTTTAGTTCCTTAATGAAAGAAGCGTCTGTATTGACTTTCACGTACTCTGGATCTGGAGGAATCCATATTATAACTTGTATACTAGCACCATTAATCGAATTGTTGGCTTGATCAGCTGCACCGTACTGGCTAGTGAGTTGGTGAATTCTAGCAATGGTGCTAGGGAGGAAAGGTTTAATCCCTTGAAAAATTAACGCCACCCTGTCCTTCCAAATCATCCAGCTGGTACACATGAATTTGTATATATTAGCCTCATCTGCAATGTAAGGAAAATTATTTGTGTTAGTCTGTGAACAAAACCAGCTTACAACCCAGTTATGGAAATCACCAAAATGGGAGTGAACACTATCAATATCCACACCCAAAGATGACCAAACTGAATTGGCATAACTACACTCAAAAAATAGGTGTGTTGGAGATTCAATACTGAAATTACAGAAAGGGCGGTGAGTATCTATGTCATGCTTATGCCTGGCTAATCTATCCCTGGTGGATAATATTTTTTTCAAGACTCTCCAAAGAAATATCTGAATTCTATGAGGGATTCTTGTTTTCCAGAGCTTATTCCATATCTCTTTAGGTAGAGTTTCTGTAACTGCAAAATTATGAACAGAAGTTGTACACAATGTGTTATATGCACTTTTAACACTGAAATTTCCTTTCCTATCTGGAGTCCATAACAGACTATCATCCCCTGTTTCCGGGACATACATTGCCAAAATTTTAGATGCACTATCCTGTGAAAATAGAGAGAGCACAAGATCAGTATTCCAAGTTCTAGTATTAGCAAAGAACAGTTCACATACCCATGTAACTAAACCTGTACTAGAAGAACCATTAAGTGGTTCAGGTGGGTTAGAGAGTCCAATAACCCATTTGTCTAGCCAAATATTGATTTTGGTGCCACATTTTACAGTCCAAATGTGGTACTTCTGAATTACTTTTAGTTCAGAATGAACACTTCTCCAAATCCATGAGCAATCATCCTTTGGTTCA
>JAJJMA010095853.1:0-13182 GCA_023529015.1 Papaver nudicaule
CACAGAGTATCTTTTATCATCTTTTAGAACTATACACCAAGTATATTTAAAGAAACAAGAAAACTCACAATACCGTGAATGCAAAAACATAAATCATAGATACAACAGACCCAATCAACATCCTCATATACATAATAAAGAACGATATAGTGCATGATAATCAAGAATCAGACAACACATGAAGTAATTGATTATCACTAACAAAACAGTGAAAAGAAAGACCCAAAATGGCGAATCAAGCAATACTAAACTAGCTCTAGATGCCAATGTTACAAATCAAGCATACAAAACACGGATTCGGATTAGGTCACTTACCTGCGGAAGAACCCGAATCGCCCAGGATCTATTGATTGCTGTTACAAGCCTTGCGAGAGAATCCTTCTTCGTTCTTCTTTGATTGCAGTGAGGTCTCGATTATAGCTACAAGAGACAAAAATACTTGATCACGCCCTATTCTCCTAGAGAAAGCAATAGCAGAGATAGTTTTCTATGAAACCCTAAAACCTTGCGGTAAGTTTTCGGTAGTTCCAATAAGAATAACTAATACTCTTATATATGGGTTTATCGGAGTCAAACTTATCAAAACAAACTGATAAGGTTCAACTCATTCACCTCCAATATATGCGGGCATATAAATTGATTTGGTCATGGGTCAAGAACCGTATCTTAACCGACCAAATACTAACATACAAAGGGCATCTCGTGCATCCTGAACCTCCTGGACCTGAGATATATGAATAGCATGATCTCTTGCCGCTGTTGCCACCTCAGCTAGCAGTTGCTCAATTTCCTGTTGTTTAGATAACAACTTTTCTCGCAACAGGGTTGTCAAGAGAGTTTCTGCCTTGAGTTTGAACCCAATATCATCCTATTTGCAAAGTAATAAACAAATCGGAACAATCAATATAAGAATCTAAAATAAAAGAGCTAAGTTACTGGATATGATTATAGGTCAGTGAATCAGAAAAGTGTAGGTAAGTGAATCAGAAATGTAGTAAAGTATCAATTGTAAGGTAAGTGGTAAAATAGTTTTAAAAGCCAATTTACCTCAGAAGCTTGATCCTTCAGTTCCCCTTGTTTCGACTTTTCTTCCAACACCAGTGTTATTGACTGCAAACTTCGTGTCAGATTCTCAATTTCCTTTTTGAACTTCTGAACTTTCATATTGGCTTCCGATATGAAGTACCCATCGAATTCAGCCTTTCCAACTTCTTGAATTTGCCCAGCACTTTGATTTGTCTTACCATTAATGAATCCTAGCAACTTCTCACACAACTGGCAACTTTCACCAAACAATGACAGTCCTTGTTTCTGTAAGCAGAAGATTCTATCTTTCAGCTCCCGCTCAAGTCTGACGCCTGACGATCCACCCTCAATACCACTCTTGTTTAGGCGATCCAACAGATTCATGTTCTCTCGCCGTAAGGATTCAACCTCCCTTCTCAAAACTAGTTCAACCCCTGTCAATCTCACCTGCTCCATCTTACATGCATTGCCAACATCCTCAGCAAGTCCTCGCTGCAGACCCTTAATCGTCCTTTCTTGGTCATTGCAGGTCCTTACTACAGTTTTCTCTAACTCTTTGCTTTCTACTTCCAGTTTCGTAGTTAGATCCTTCAGCAGCTGCAGCTCTGAATTAGTCGTTTTTTTTTTTTACTCTCCGCCTCCCTGACATTAAATGAAGAGAGTTCTCTCTGGAGCAAAACATTCTGATCCGCCCTTTCTCGTAACCTCTGCTCTTCAAACTGCTCAGAAATGTCTGCAGCCATGATTGGGGTGTCAGGATCTAAATCCTGGGATCTGGTCTTCGGCTTTTGAGGAAACACCTGAGATAGTCTTTCAACAAAATTCCTTAAAAGTTTTTGTGGCGCTTCAGACCCAAAACTAGCTCTTTTCCACTCTCTAGGTGAAAGCATAAGATGATTACCACATCTCTTCCTAGCAGGAAGACCTTCAGCTCTTTTGTTGAACTGAGCGTTGTCTTCGAATTCTAAAGGCGCTTCCCAATAGACCTCCTCATCACCAAGTAGTGCAAGGGGAGAAGCTCGGTCTTTGATTACGTTGAGAAGAACTGAAGATCGAATAGAGATAAACTTCCTCATTTAAAAATAAATCATGCAAATTAAGTGATCCATGCTTCCACTGTGTTTAGTTCTGATTTCCCTGCATGAAAGAAAATACGTACATACCATTAATTCAAGATAAAATGGACCATGGCATTATTCAAGACCAAAGATAAAATGGACCATTGGTGAGGTTGTCCATTCGATGCATGATATAACTGATTTCCCAATTCAAGAAACTATATAGAAAATTCTAAGACTTCCAAAGTAACATCATATCATGTTTGACATTATCAACTTTCTTCAAAAAATCGGAACCAACGAGTTAATAGTACCCATTACAGGAAGTGAAGACAAAACAGAGTTAGAACTAGATGTAGAAAGAATCAGTGTTTCTTTTTATCAAGTTTTATGGATTTAAAACCATTCCTTGCTTTTCAAAGCATACTGAAGAGAAACCAATTTGCTAAATCAAATTCTTCCAAAAATGCATATATCAAATTCTTCAAAATTCTAAATCAAAGACTAGATAAGGAACATACGTTTCGAATATAAAAGATTCAACCAGGTTCTCAGTCGGTAGGGTAACGTTCCCTCTGAAACCAATGATCAAAATTCAAGCACAAACCCAAAATTCATCATTCTCAAATTTTGTTCATGTTAATAGAGGCAACACATTCTTTATGCTTTGTCTTTCAATAATGGATTTAGTTCACAAGGCAGTAATATTCGAGTTAAGTTGCACGAGAATGGATTTAATTCATAAGACATTGGGCTGAGAGTATTTGAATAGCAGGGTGGGGAAGGTAATCAAATAAAAAGATCAAGAAAGCACATTCTAATTTAAGCCACCGGTGGTGTTTCAAATATAAAAGTCATTAGGCCATTCTTACGAGCAGTTAAACAGGCTAGTTTAAAGATTCAATGCAAAACTAGATATATGATGAGGAAGAGAACTCGAATAATTGCAATTCATTTTCAATCTTCACAAAACCATTTAAACAAACAAGTCGAGTGCACGTGCATTGCACGCCGGCAACCGCTAATCTTTTCATATTTATTTTTATTTCCGCAAACTGTAACGCATTAAAACAAAATGCATTACAATGTGCCGTCAAAACAGCAAAAAAAAAAAAAAATCAGCAGTTAATAATTCAGGACATCTTGTCTCTCTAGGTTTCCCTACCTAAACCTGCACAACAGTATCCAAACAGGTCTGTTTGCCAGACTGCGTTGGGCTGAAATTGGGGCTCAATATGATCAGATCTGTTTTGAGCATACCTATCAAGAAGCAAATTTTGCAGCTGATCAAATGGCCAAGACGGGTTGTCTGCTGAGCAATGGAGAGGGTTCTTCTTCTTCTTATGTGGGACGACCAGATTTTCTAGTGTCTATACAGTTTCCTAATGTAATTTATTTTAGATTTCTAAAAGGTGGTTAGTTTTGGGGTGCTTTGCCTCTTTCTAGCACTTTTCAAGTTATGTACCATTTTTTTTTTTCATTAATATAATTCTGGACTTAACGAAAAAAAGTATCTAAACAGGTCATAGTTATGAAGGAGAGCAAAAGAACAACAATAAAAAACAATCTCTGTGGCACATAACATAATCGATAATTGGTAATTTAAGGCGCAAAGTTGCATGTATGTCTTCACAAAAACCGGAAGAGTCTTACGAATTTCTAGATGATCAAAGACAATGCAGACAACTAAACTGGGGTCGAACTGCCTATCCATTTGCACATTGAGTCAGCTGTTTGAGTAAACCATTTTATAACATATCCACTGAAACTGTAAATGAAATGGTATATACACATGAATTGTATTTTGGTGAACCCAACTAAAAGCTTATCGCTCTAACTTTAAGCTTCACACATACATTGTTGTGTATGTTCAGAAGATAAATTATAAAAAGATGGAAGTGGAAATCTAGACAGTAATAAACCAAACTATGCAATGTCAGATGTGTATCTCACAGTTCTGTCAACCTATTTCTAGTACTGTACCATGTAAGATAGGAGTCACAACATATGTTATGGGCACTTCACCAGCTTCTTCATCTGGATACCTATAACATCCTTTTTAAATGTCTCTCTCTAATTGTGCAAATGCTAAGAAGAATTCAAAGTCATATTGTAATGATTTATTGACTGCTAATGCGAAAACTGAAATGTGTAAGGATATATAGATGGTTAGGATAAATTTGCTTAAAGAATCAAGGGTGCTGCATCAATGATATATATGTATGTGAAATAACAATGCAATCCTTCTAATTCCGCTGGAGGAACATGTGCCATATGCATAGGTCTAATTATAAGAGATACTAACACACAAAGCGACTCATACTTGAAGCAACAGTACACACCTACACGATTCAACTGAAACGTTATGCATCTCTTTAACAAATTCTAGAAACTACCAAACAAACATGAATATTTGTGAAAAGGATGCTGCTACTGCAAATACCCAATTCTATGCAAATATCAAAATAGATCTACTTCAATAAATTTCAATACCCAATTAAAGTGCCCCCAGATAAACCACCATTCAGAACATCAAAAATCAATAAATTCTAATTTCAAAAACATAATAAATAAGGTAAGTGATTAAAAGAGAAGGTTGGTGAGAATGAGGCGACATACATATTTTTAGGCTAGTAATTTGAACTAAAATTTGCCCTAATTTATAACAGTGAACTAAAATTGAGGAACACAGGGTATACAACTACTGCAAGAATTATGTTTCAAGAACTACTGCAAGAATCTCTGTAGCTGTTCTAATCTTTTGCCGATAAGAAGAATAAATGAAATAATTTTCACACGGGATTTCAAGAGTGTTGGAGTTTTAAAACTCAAACTAGTCGTTTTTCTTATCTGTTGATTTAGTCCACAGTCTAGTCAGTCATTTGATCGAGTCTTTCGCAAATAGAGAGTTTGTTTCTGATAGTGGGTTACTGGTTTACTGGTTCCGAAGATGTAGGACACGTTCTAGTTTGTTTAGCTTCAGTTTTAGCTATAAATAGAGTCCTGTAAGTTGCATTTACAATCAATCGAATTAAGCATTCATCTTCGAGTATTTCATAGTCTTGTTTCAGTTACTTTTGAATTCTGCAATTAGGAATTAGTTGTTTTAATTCCTGCATTTGGTAATACAGAGCTTTGTGCTCGATCCTTGAGTTTCCGCTGAAATTATTCTTGCAGTTTAGGTGTTCGAAGAAAGGTTACAATGAAAGAATCAGTTCAGCCCCATGTCCCGCAGTTTAACGGGAAGAATCATGATCGGTGGAGTATCCAGATGAAAGTACTGTTTGGTTTTCAGGAGCTTACCGAGGTTGTGGAGGCTGGATTCTTCGATCCAGATCCGGCAGTTGGTGCTGCTCTTCCTCAAGACCAGAAGGATGATTTGAGAGAGAACAGAAAGAAGGACCAAAAAGCTTTGTACTTCATACACCAAGCCCTTGATGAGGCAGTCTTTGAAAAGGTGTCTCATGCCAAAACATCTAAGCAAGCGTGGGAGATATTGCAGAAAGCTTTCAAAGGTGATGACAAGGTGAAAAGTGTAAGGTTGCAAACCTTACGAGGTGAATTCGAAACTTTATCCATGAATGAATCTGAATCCATTTCTGAATATTTTTCTCGTGTTCAAACTGTGGTGAATAAGTTAAGGAGTAATGGTGAAGTTTTGGCTGATTCTCGTGTTATCGAGAAGATTATGCGATCACTAACAGAACCTTTTGATTATGTTGTTGCTGCCATCGAAGAAGGTAAAGATATATCTACTCTTACCATCGATGGGTTGGAGGGGTCTTTATGTGCTTATGAATATAGGATGAAACAAAGAAAACCAAGTTCTGTAAGTTCTTTGGAGCACGCTTTGCAAAGCAAAGTTTTCATCACAGAGAAGGGAAGCTCCAGCAAAAGCAACTCTTCTAGTCCTGGCAAAGGCGGCCCTCCACGAAAGAAAGATAAGTTAGGTGTTCAATGTTATGGTTGCAGAGACTGGGGACACTATCGATCTGAGTGTAAATCCAAGATGTCAAGGAAAAATGTTGCACATGCTAACTATGTGGAGTTAGAAGAAGAAGAACGTCTATTCTTTACGTGCAGCGGTGATGACGAAGCAAACCTCGACAACTGGTACCTGGACACGAGATGCACAAACCATATGTGCGGTAACAAGGAACTGTTTCTGAACCTGGATGAATCGATTAGAGGGGTGGTGAACTTTGGAAACAAAACTAAGGTTCCCATTATGGGCAAAGGTAAAGTGTTGCTCAAACTTCCTTCTTATCATTTTATCTGTGAAGTCTTCTATGCCTAGTTTGAAATGGAACTTGTTGAGTATGGGTCAACTCTCTGTTACTGGTTTCCGTTTCGTCATTGAAAAAGGTGTTTGTACCATAGAAACTCAAGAAAATGAGGTTGTCGGTACAATCAGGATGACGGATAAACGATTGTTTCGTTTGTCACTTGAACCATCTGTCGTATGTTCTTTTAGTGCTATTGTTATGGATGACAACTGGTTATGGCATTTCCGGTACGGTCATCTGAATTTTAACAGTTTGAAGATGTTGTCAAAGAAGAATATGGTTACAAGGCTTCCTTTGTTAGATGGTGTTGATCGTGTGTGCGAAGGTTGTGTTCGAGGCAAGCAACACAGAGAATCATTTCCAGTTGGGAAGTCACAAAGAGCACAACAACAGCTACAACTTGTGCATTCAGATATTTGTGGGCCAATGCAAACTGTCTCACATGGAGGTAACCGATACTTTCTTACTTTCATTGATGACTATAGTAGGAAAATATGGGTTTATCTGTTGACACAAAAATCTGAAGCTTTTGACAAGTTTAAAGAGTTTAAAGTGTATGCCGAAAACCAAAGTGGTTGTCATTTGAAAGTGCTTCGAACAGATAGAGGAGGCGAGTATACATCAAATGCTTTTGATGATTTTTGCAAGGCTAATGGCATTAAACACCAACTCACAGCAAGCTACACACCTCAACAAAATGGAGTTTCAGAAAGGAAGAATAGAACCATTGTTGAAATGGCTCGTAGCATGTTAGTTAACAAAAATTTACCTAAAGTCTTTTGGGCAGAAGCTGTTTGTTGTGCTGTTTACATATTGAACAGGTGCCCCACAAAGAGTGTTCATAACATGACTCTTGACGAAGCATGGAGCGGTTACAAACCAGATGTTACGTCCCTTCGTGTTTTCGGTTGTATCGCTTATGCCCATATTCCAGATGAAAGAAGACATAAATTGGACGACAAAGGAGAAAAATGCATTTTCCTTGGTTATAGTGAACGCACCAAAGGCTACAAGTTGTTCAATCCAGCAACAGGTGTTGTAATTATCAGTAGGGATGTTACATTCAACGAAGAAGAATCTTGGGATTGGACAAGGTCAGAGAAGACGCCATTACTTGATACTGATGATGCTCGTCCTTCTGCTGACAATAGTGCACCGGCTGCTCCATCTTCTCCAGCCCATAATGGGAACCTTAGTTTTGTTTCCAAAGTTCACCACCCCTCTAATCGATTCATCCAGGTTCAGAAACAGTTCCTTGTTACCGCACATATGGTTTGTGCATCCCGTGTCCAGGTACCAGTTGTCGAGGTTTGCTTCGTCATCACCGCTGCACGTAAAGAATAGACGTTCTTCTTCTTCTAACTCCACATAGTTAGCATGTGAAACTTTGGATTCAGATTCCATTTCTCCCACAACTCCATGTCGAAATCCAACTCGTACCCGTGTTCAGCCAGCAAGATTTCAAGACTACGTCGTAGCAACAAACAATGCTGTTTTAGAAGAAGATGTTGTTAACTTTGCCTTGTTTGCAGATTGTGATCCTCTTACCTTCGACGAAGCCTCACAAGATGATGGGTGGATACAAGCTATGTATGCTGAAATTCAAGCCATAGAGAAGAACAACACATGGCAGCTGACTTCACTTCCTAAGGGAAAGAAATCTATCGGCGTTAAATGGGTATACAAGACAAAGTATAACAAAGACAATCAGGTTGACAAATTGAAGGCTCAACTTGTTGTTAAAGGTTACAGACAGAAACAAGGTGTTGATTTTGATGAAGTCTTTGCACCAGTTGCTAGAATGGAGACTATACGCATGGTGATTGCTATGGCTGCCCAAAAGAAATGGTCAATTTTTCAAATGGATGTGAAATCGGCGTTTCTCAATGGAGTTCTGGAAGAAGAAGTGTATGTAGATCAGCCAACTGGTTATGTGAAGCAAGGTCATGAAGATAAGGTCTTAAGATTAAACAAGGCCTTATATGGACTCAAACAGGCACCGCGAGCATGGTACACTCGTATAAATTCTTATTTCCAAGAGCATGACTTTCTTAAATGTCCTTATGAACATACACTATATGTGAAATCTGATGTGCAGGGAAATATGCTTGTAGTATGTTTGTATGTGGATAACCTCATCTTTACAGGAAATGATTCAAGTGTGCTTGAAGAATTTAAGAAGGAAATGACTAATCATTTTGAGATGACTGATATGGGGCTTATGTCATACTTCCTTGGTCTTGAAGTTGTGCAGAAAACTGAAGGCATTTTTGTTTCGCAAAAGAAGTATGCTGGAGATATTTTAGAGGAGATTCAAGATGGAAGCTTGTAATCCTATCAAGACACCAGTTGAGGCAAGGTTGCATTTGAACAAAGTTGGAAGCGGGGAACTTGTTAATGCTGCTGAATATCGAAGCTTAGTTGGGAGTTTGCGCTATTTAACTAATACACGGCCTGATATAGTATTTGGAGTTGGGTTAATCAATCGTTTTATGGAGACACCAAGTCATGATCATTTGCAAGCTGCCAAACGCATTCTGCGATATGTAAAAGGTACCCCGGATCACGGTTTGTTTTATACTTCTGTTAAAGCTTGCAATCTGGTGGGATACTCTGACAGTGATTGGGCAGGAGATGTGGAAGACAGGAAGAGCACTTCTGGTTTTGTGTTTCACATGGGATCTAGTGCTATATCATGGTCGTCGAAGAAGCAACAAGTTGTAGCTCTTTCTACTACAGAAGCTGAATACATGGCTGCATCTTCATGTTATTCTCAAGCAGTATGGTTGCGACGACTACTCAATGAATTGCACCAGCATTAAGTCTCTCCAACAACTATTTATTGTGATAACAGGTCAACCATTTCTCTTACAAAAAATACTGTGTTTCATGGCAAAAGTAAACACATTGATATCAAGTTCCATTACATTCGAGATCTTGTATCGGAAGGCGAAATTGTGTTGGAATACTGTAATACAGAAGATCAAATTGCATATATGTTCACGAAGCCGTTAGGTGCTGAAGTATTTTACAAGATGAAGGAAAAGTTGGGAGTTTGCAGTATGCAGTGAGTTTGAGTTTTAGGGGGGCTGTTGGAGTTTTAAAACTCAAACTAGTCGTTTTTCTTATTTGTTGATTTAGTCCACAGTCTAGTCAGTCATTTGATCGAGTCTTTCGCAAATAGAGAGTTTGTTTCTGATAGTGGGTTACTGGTTTACTGGTTCCGAAGATGTAGGACACGTTCTAGTTTGTTTAGCTTCAGTTTTAGCTATAAATAGAGTCATGTAAGTTGCATTTACAATCAATCGAATTAAGCATTCATCTTCGAGTATTTCATAGTCTTGTTTCAGTTACTTTTGAATTCTGCAATTAGGAATTAGTTGTTTTAATTCCTGCAAAGAGTTCGAGGGTTGACAGAAAAAAAAACTTTTGCCTGAAGACCTATCTTACTAATTAGTGAATTTGTGTCAGTGATAAATAGAACTTTTGTTTACTGAAAACATTGAAACTGATAAAAGAAAACTCTAATTTACTTACCGATGAAAAGATATCAATGCAGATCAATTGGGGATTTCCACAACGAATTGCTTTTCAAGATAGTTGTGAGGAGTTAGGGTTGGGAAAGTGATTTCAATTGAAATACTAAGATTTAAATAGGGGCTGGGTTCAAAAAATCGTTGAAATTGTAAGATGATATGGTGTAAGATCTGGGTTTGTGTTATGTTGGTCGATATGAGGGACGAAGAGAAGGAAAAAAGAGAGGGAAAGGAAGTTTTGAGGGGTGTTGTAAATTTATTGGGCGAGTCTAATGTGGTTTTCCACCTGTGCACCACATGGGCAATGACTCGTCATTTGCATATGATTTTTTTTTTTTTTTGAAAAGCTTGCAGATGATGAGATATATTGGTTATCCATTTCTAGTCAGCAACCCGTACTACGCACCAGATTGGGTGATTGTTCCTGTTACGGTGCGGCAGGGCGGAGGGTTTTAATTAGAATGAAAGCGTCTCAATTAAACGGAAAAATATAGATTGCTATCAATAACTTTTATTTGATGAGGGCGGATCCATTCACACTTATATCCTCACAATATCTCACACTTTTGGCTCTATTTTTTTTCAAACGGTATTGGATTTGAAGCTGATATTTTACGTGTATGTTCCTTTTATGAAGTACTACATTCCCACAAAAATTGAACACATTCCGAAACATATAACATCCTCATTTACTCTTTTGAATATCAGCCGTTGAAGATCACGGACTTTTAACGGTGGAAATTAAGATTGGTAGATAGTAAGGTTAGGTATCTTCGAATGCGCTCATTTTTTGTAAGAACGTAGAGATTTATTAGATGAACATACCCGTAAAATATCAGCTTTAAATCCGATGTCATTTGGGTTTTATCGAAAAAAATAGAGCCGAAAGTGTGAGATAGTGTGAGGATAAGAGTGTGAGTGGATCCTTCCTCTTATTTGACATTCTTCTAAGATATGATAAAAATATATGTAGCCATTGAATTCGGATTACAATTAGTATTTGGTTTGTTCGTATTACGATTAATCATCTACCATCTACAATGATAAGGTTTTAAAACAATTAACCTATGTGGGTATATTCCATAAAATAATCAATATTTTAAAAATAAATAATCTACTAATGACCATCAAATACTAAGTTTGAATGACAAAAAAAAAAACTCACTGAGCATAAAAAAAACTGGTACCAAGAAATCCAAAAGATAAGTTGCTATGCAAAACATTAATAAATAACCTAAAAAACTTTAACTTGTAATGTTTTCTTCATTCACTTGTTGAGGCTTTATCACTTTGTGATGTCTTAGATCCCACTACTCTCCGCATTTATTGTATCAAGTATGACAAAAAGAACATGACATAATATGATTTAAATGACATTGTATTATATACTTATTTAGGCTCGTAGTTGCTGATCAAGAATGATGCCGTTTTGCCCCGCGCAGGTTGTTATGATTCAATATCTCAATTGGAACAAAATTAATCTACTTTAAAGGGGAAAAAATTGTTATCTTAAAACATGAAAAATTAAGATAATTGGCAATTGATACAACATAAGTCAAAAACAAAATTGTTAATTTGCTGTGGCAGAGTTTCGTCACACCATAATTTAAATCTTCTTATCTGACATTGTTAATTTTTCATCCAGATGCATTAAAACATCTCTAATTCTTTTCAATATAACCTTCTTTTTTCAATACAAAAAAATCTCGAATTGATTTTGTAATCTGAATTCAATGCACATAGTCTATCTTGTTATGCAACTGAATATTATTTGTGAATTACGGTTTTCTACATAATTTGTTTTATGTGGATTAATATGAGAGAACACAACTAAAAAAGATAGTAATTTTTGATTGGGAGTAGCGGCGCCCCGACCGTTCATATTCAATGGAACATGTCTTAATTGTAACGAAGCTAACCTGCTTTGGAAAAAAAAACGAATTTCTTAAGACATGAATAACAAAGTTAATCAGCAATTGCAACATACAACTGAAGCAACAGTTACTATCTACCCAATAGAAATTGTTAATTTTGTATGAAACGCCTTTGTTATACCACACCATGAGTTAAAATTATTCGACATTGTTAATTTTTTGTCCAGGTGCATTATAAATCGCTAATCAAGTTAGTAATTTAAAATCAATGTATCTCAGTCAGTCTTGTTATGCAATTGAATATGATTGTGAATTAGGGTTTCCTGGATTATTTTTACTGTGGATTAATATAAAAGTACGCACCTGGTAAAATAATTGTTGATTGGGAGTGGTGGATCTTCGCCCCGCCCCGGCCATTCAGATTCGATGGAACATGTCTTGAGTGAAACGAAGATATACTACTCTAAGAAAAAACGATATCTTAAGGCATGAATAGTAAAGTTAATTAGCAATTGCAAAATACAACTGAAGCAACAATTACTACCTATTCAATAAATAATTGTTAATTTGCTTGTGACGCCCCTTCGTCACACCACACCGTTAATTGAAAATTGCCGCAATTTAATTTCTTATTTTGCATTGTACATTGTTTGTCTGGATGCATTAGATCATCTCTAACCTGCTGTTTGTACCATGGGTAATATTGCCACAGTTTTGACCATATTGCCCATCTTGGTTACCATCAGACTGCAAGCCCAAGGTGTTAACCCAATTAGCAGCCGGCCATGCATCCAGTTAGCTCAGTCTGCCAGTCCATACGATCAACAATCAATGGAGGAAAATCAACCGTTGACCGAAGTTGGTCAAAGTCAAATGTCGGTCAAAGTTGGTTAAAGCAATCGTTGACCGAAATTGGTCACAGTAAACTGTTGACCAAAGTTGGTCAAAGTCAATTGTCGGTCAAAGTCAAACTGCCGGTCAAGTCAACTCATTCTGTACGGACCGGTCCAGGCCCACTTTTAGCGAGCTAGAGGAAGGTTCCAGAAGTTTCTAGAAGCATTGCTACCCAAGTTACTTGCACAAGAAGTCTATCTCAGAATTATGGTAGAATACATATTTGTAACTGTATATACAGTAAAAACTCCTCCATATATTAATAAACTCTATATATTAATAAAAAATCACAATCCCAATTTGGGCCAGTGATAAATAGTAATAAACTCCACATTTTAATATTAATACATTTTTCCAGTCTCACCTTAACTAATTTACCTCTATATATTAATGATCAATATTATATTGGAATATATATATATATATATATACAAGTAGTCACACACGTGCTACGCACGTGCTGTTTAAGGACCCACAAAAACTTGGTTCTCCACATTATTTCTCAAAA
>JAJJMA010095866.1:0-10254 GCA_023529015.1 Papaver nudicaule
CTATTGGTGAAGAGACACCTTGTAGAGTCACTAATCACTCTATAAATACCCATCTCTTGTTTTAGATTTGTAGGAGTTTAGAGAAGAGTTTTTAACCAAGTTTTTAAGAGAAGAAAAGAGTTGATAAAAGTTGAAAAGTGTTTTTTAAGAGTTTGAAACATGGTTTTTGAAAACAACGGGTGTCTAGAGTCAAGGTGTTTAAGAGCACAGTAACGTCAATTTCGCTGCGCCAAATAGAATTGTAGTGCTACTTTCTACAAGGCATGATCGTTGTATCTTGGGAGACTACGTCCGATACAACCGTGAGCCCTGTATGCGGGGACGAATTAGTCTTAAGGAAAGAGCGACCCTCGCCTCGATCAACCAATTCGATTAGGTGCCAAATGCCAAACAAGTGAAAAACAAATGCCGAAGAACAAAATACAGATAGTGAAAATAGATTGAACTAATAAAGTAAGAAAAAATAACATCTTAGTTCCCCTGTACATTGATTGGAGGTCTTTTTGCTTTCCACTTTTCTACATTGAAGCTCATTTTGATACAAAAACCCAAACTACTGAATATAATTGTTACACAAAGGAAGAAATAATAAAATCCCCATTTTTCAACAAATTAGGTGATCACTTGAATAGCTGAATGATGGTGTTGTGCCATGGGTCAGCAAGGTGTTGGCCTAGGTTATCTAAAGGTCCTTTCCCAGTGACATTGTGTTGTACAACAAATCCCAAGAATGCCAACATTGCCAATCTTCCTGCAAATTCAACAACAAAACCATTAGTGTGACCTTGAAAAAAAATCTAGGCCAATTACTTTTTATGACTATATGAATGAGAATTAGTATAAAAATGGCAGTGAATCTTATTTACCGTTGGCGACTTCCTTCTCCTTAGCCTCTTCGGTAGCTGAGAAGTTGAGTGGGTTAAAGATACCACCTGGGTATCCAACCTCACCTTTAGGCAAACTGTAGCTCTTAAAGATGGGATCTTGGTTAACGCTTCCTGGGTTCTTAATATCTTGCCACCTTCTAATTTCTACGTAGTGGAACAAGATGAACTCGATCACAAAGAGAGTCGAGTTTGAAGCGAAGTACTCGGATTTCCCGGCGTCATACCATTCTGGAACGTTAATGATACCAATCTTAGTGAAGAGCTCTGGTAACAACATTCCTGCAACACCCAACATAGCCCATCGTCCATTAACAAGCTCGGCTTGAACGAACCATTTCAAGTTCTCGGGGTCTTCAGCAAGTCCAAGAGGATCGAATCCGTTGTCACCAGGAAGACTAAAGTAACAGAAAATTTATCTTTCAGTACCAAAACATAGTGTACTCCAAATCAATTTAAACATGGTGGAAAGTGCACAGGGTTTATCATTCCATAGTTACGTACCTGCCAGTAAGGTATCCTGGCGATGCCAAACCAGGCAACCACTCACCCTTCTTAGCTTCAATTTTGAAGGACTTTGAAGATGTTGAAGTCACGGATTTAACAGACACTTCCCTTGTGAGTTTGCCAGAGGAGCCACTGAGGAACCGTGACTTTGATGCGCATGGCCGGAAAACGGCAAGTGACGCTTGTGTTGTGACTGTAGACATCTCCCTGACTTGGATTCTGGAAAATGAAATGGATCTCAGGTGAGGGTATTGCAGTAGTAGTAGTAGTAGTAGTGAGTATACTAGTTGTTGTGATTGCTAAGAATATGCGTTGTGTTTCCTTTTTGTATTTCACTTCAGAGGCCTTCTTGTGGTTAGTATTAGTTTTTGTGTTCTGATGGTCTGATTGGGTGCTCTGAAAATCCGATGGTTGAGATGTTATTGTTGAATAAACTGGCCAATCAGAGTCTGTAATCCCTTATCTTTACTTATCTGGTTGACATATCCACAAATCCATGTCTTTGTTTCTGTTGGTTAAGAAAATCTTGTAGGCTCCATATTTGTGCTATGCTGGCAGATTATTTGGTGAAGTCTGATTGTGGAAAAATCTTCCAGCTTGGAATCTAATTAACCAATCATACTCTTACAAATGGCTGGTTCAGGTTCTCTGCCAGGGAGAGTGACAGTAGCGGAATCAGGATGTTACATTTTGGTAGGGCTGGAAAAACATGTTTTGATACACTTGCAACAAGAGAACTAGGAACAAAATATTATACTCCAGAGTAAAGGAACATCGTCAATAGCAAAATTTTCGAATGGCAAAGGAATCTGTAGGTATTTCTCCTTTTAAGGGTCCCAAACAGTTTACAATAATACCGCTAGAATAGGCCTAATTTGCCACCAGCTTCATCTATAAATATTTTAGAGAATGTTAAACTAAACGACCATCAATCAGTACCAAATTTAAATGAAGTGAAACAGTGTATATAAGATGGACTAGGCCCTAGTTTTCTTGTTTTGAAGAGGTGCTTAAGGGTAGACTTTAACTTAAATTGAGCACAACACAACAGTAAACCCAAATATCAAAATTCTGATGGGTGGGGCTGGGGCTGGGGCCAGAGCAAGAGTGAGCAAAAGTCTGATTAAGATCAAGAGAAGTATCTGCTTTGGCTGCAGGACCATATAGGAGACATGCCAGAGTCATCGAATACCCTGTAGAAAACCTTGATTGCTAGATGGAGACAAGTAGCAGAGTTTCTGTAACATTACGTAGAGGGGATACATGGAATGGATAACAAAATGCATGAACTTAGTACCAGTAAACATCAGCTGATTCAAAATCGAAATACATTGTAGTGAATAGAGTTGAAAGACAAGGCATAAGCAACTGCTAGAAACAAAACATACAAGTAGCCCACAGGGTTCGCGTTCTTTGTGCATAAACCCTTGAGGGTTACAGAAGTTTTTAAGGTTTATAAGAGAATAAGCTTAGCTACAAAAGTTTCAAGAAGCAGATGCATACATAGTTGAAGTTTTTCCCCTGGAACACGGCAGTGTAGCTTACTGACCATAATAAGGTGGTTGACCAGCGAATGGAGCACTACCAGGAGGTCTGATATTTGACTGATGACCGTATGAAGGCATTCCTTGTGGAGGTATACCAGAAGAGCCTTGCTGACCTGGAGGCAAGTATGATGAAGGCCCCGCGGTGGAGTAGGCCGGCTGACCAGGATATGTCGTTGGAGCAGAGCTGTAAGTGTGTCCATCATGGTATTGTGGGCCGGGATAAGCAGACTGAGGATTTTGCCAGCTGGTCGAGGAAGTAGGAGCTGCAGACACTTGTTGCATCGGGAGAAAAGCCGACTCTGGAAGTGTGAAATCTCGACTTCGATCATTATGTGCCTACAATACATAAAAGGGACAAGTCAAGTTTGAGAAAGGGTTTTCTATCCTCAATGATATAGCGCCTGTAATAAGTGTATAAGAGAAAGTGTCAAGAAACATACATTGATTTAGAAAATTTTGTTTTTCACTTCCAACCAACAATGGACCTTTTGGTTTCTTCAAAAGCCATAACTTTTGTTTTTTATTCCTTGGTTGGTTTTATTTAACTCAAAAACTTTTATTAATACCTTTACATTGAGATCAGTATGACGAGAGTATGACAGATGAAGCTTACAGTAGCCACCGTCATAGATGCAATGCCCTTCTAAAGCTTCTTTGGCAGCAGCAGCAGTTGTGACATCTGATCAGAATTAACAGGTTTTAGCAAAATGAGCCACAAGCTAAAAATCCCAAACTTTGGAAAGAAAGACTGAATTGAGATGAACAAGGCACTTCAGCTATATCAAAATCCCAAACTCTTTTTCAGAAAATAAATGCATAAGTCTACCTGGGTATTGGACTAGTGCTTGCATTCCTCCATTTTTATCAAATATAGCAATTTTTTGAACTGTTCCAAACGCTGAGAATACCTGTAAAATAAAGACACCAAATCTTACTTTCATGTAAATGAAGATACAATCAAGAGTATTATGAAAGAAAATGTGCTGAAAGTTATACCGTGTGAAGAACATCGACAGTGACAGCATATTGCAGATTCTCAATTGAAGCAAGAAGCACGTTACTTTCGGGTTCTTTTCTCTTTCCATCAGGACCTACCACAGGCTGAATATAACTTTATGTTAGTGAAGGCATAAAAAGACCAGATGCAGTAGAACTATTTCAAAATGTAAAAGAAAAACATACCTGCATGGTACCCTCAATTGCAGAAGGGTTCACAGGAAGGTATGGATTTGTGTAGTCCCTACAAGATCAACAAGGATTACTCACAAATAAATCACACCATATTTCCAACTTAGCAATGAACAGGTCAAAAACAAAATTATTTGATCTCTGAGACAACTCGACTAGATAGGTATACCTGCTCCGATGAGATTGGAACTTAATATTTAAATCAGTATGTGCAGAGTATGAGATGCGCAAGTGGCATGATTCAACATGTTCCGGAAGCAAGTACCTGAAATTTTTTACAATGTGGTAATCAATACAATAACAAGTTTCACAGATATGACAACATGAGTATTCCGCCTCCATAGAATGATCAAAGAAATTGCTTACTTGGGTATACTTCTTCCATCAAGTGCATCTCTAGCCGAAGATGCAGTCACAGCATCAGTGAATTGAATTAATGCCTGGAATCATACATATTCAAGGTTATAAACATACATCGCAATAACTCTCCTATTCCAATTCTCAAAAGATAAAAACGATTTAAAGGCTAAGAGTTTAGGTATATGACCTGAAAACCAGCAGCCTTCTCGAATGTAGCAATTTTGTGCACAAACCCAAAAGCAGAAAAGACCTGAACCAAAGAGGTAATGCTTCAGCAAACATTCAATAAACTGATTGTAAGAGGAACACAAACAGGTCTCAAGTGCTAGGGGACACCTGTGATAACAAGCTTTGGGAAAGACTTAAAAAGGGAATACGGTGCACAAGACCATATATTCAAACTGTCTCCAACAAAATAAAATGCCTGAATTTTAGTAACCATTAAAGCAATAAATTATGATGCTAAAAGCCTGAAACCCATACTAGAGAAAAGAAAGTAAACACCAGTGATAAGAAAAAATTACTATGGTAGAGTAAGGGTTTTGCTTCTATAGCCTGTGAAACATAGTATTCCTGAATCAAGAATCAACTACAGCAGATTAAGGCACTCGAATAGTATCAGAATAAGCGGGAAATAATGCAAAAATAATAAAAGAACAATCAGAGGAGATAGACAAAACAAACATGATATTTCTCCCATGAGGTAGTACGCTGACAACGAAGAATTCTCCAAGCTAACATAGACCTGCTGATTTTGATAGAAGCAAGTAGAAGTTCCAAATCACCTCACTTTCGCAAACACATTACACAACAAACTCTACATCTACATTTTTTCTAATTTCTACCATCTAAAACACCCATACAAATATGTAATTGTCATATGCACAAAGTAAATATTCTTGAAATCAAACTAGTTAAAGCTTACCAAATGAATAACATCTATGCTGACATCACCAGCTTCGACACCTTCAATTGTCACAAGCAACACATTCCCAGCAATATCTCCAGAACTCTTATTGTTCACAATTTCCTGTCTATTTGAGTACTGAATATAAACAGTTTTACCACGAACTTGTGCCGGGTCTGACGATGACGCATAATACGATACCATTGAAATTGCTTGATTCAAGTCTACCTACAAAAACAACAACATACAAAACGAATTAGAACTCCGTGAATTTAATTTACAAATTTCCCTATTCTGAAAACCCTAAAAAATTGAAAAGAGAAAAGAACTTACAAATTCAACAAAGGCTTGGTTACGATTAGCACCAACGTTACATTTAGTATTCACGATCTTGCCAAAAGGTTTGCATAGTTCAACCAATTCTTCGTCTATACATTCCCATGGTAAATTACGAAGGTGAAGTACTTTCGATGGTGTTTGTGTATACCTAAACTGAGTTTGTCCTGATGAAGACATCGAGATTGAGAATTAGGGCTAGGGTTTTGAAACGAAACGGATAAAAGGAGAAAACGGAGGATGTGAAGGTTTTTTTTTTGTGTGTTGTTCTCACTATGGCTGGCTCTCTTGAGATTTCCTAGAATTATTGTTATTTGAGGGTTTCTTTATTTTCTGGTTAGATTTACATTTGAGCAGGAAAAGTTCGAAGGACACGCACGTTTTATGAGGGTGCACCTATTTCCGGTTACATTATAAAGGTATATGGCCCCGCACCTGGGCAAACTCACCTAAGGCCCTAAGGCTGTCAGGTTGTTCTCTATGGACCAAAAGCAGGGATGAAAGCGACAGAATACCGTCGCCTATACTCCCTCACACCCACTGTGAAAGCGCGCGAGGAAAGCTTTATCGCTCAAAAAGCGAGATACCTTTCCTCGCTTGCACTTTAGCGAGATAGATTTCCTCGCTTTCTGGGAAGCGAGATAGCTTTCCTCGCTTTCAGTTTGACCTTTTTTAATTTACACCCCCGTTACACCGGCTGGCGTTGTCGTACCTATGTGGTTACACCCCGCTTACACTCGCGATTCCGGCCTTTTGAATAACATTTACCCACTCAGATTTTTCCTGTATACAACCCTGTACAACTTTGAGTCGCACTCGTAATTTACCGGAGCCTTAAGGATTATGTACATTAGGAAGAGTTCGTTTGTGGAAACAATTGTTTTTTATTACATAACATAAGCGGCTTACACGGTGGATAAGGTCGATTACATAAAGTTTACAATCTAGAATGGAGGATTGATATGGCACCCAAGGATCGGACATACCATTGCACTTACAACTACGATTGAAGGGAAAAAAAGCTTAAAACCACAATAAAGGGGGTTGCCGGATAAACGAACGACAAGCGGGTTAATTCCAAATTTCCTCCGGGTTCAATCCAGGCAATTGGTTCTTCCAGAGATTGAAAGCATCGCTGAAGCTCCAGGCTTTTGGCGGGGGCCTCCTTTTTCAAAATACTCAGTCGGTTTTGGAGGGAATATCGGGATCTACGGTTTCCTTCTGGCAGTAACCTTACAAACTCTTCTTCAACTCTAGTCCAGAACATAACCGATGGTTGGTTTTGTCCGGCAAGGGCATCTAAGGAAACAACGACATAAGCTCTTGCTAATGCCATATCTTCAATCCCTGTGAATCTCTGCATTTTGAAGATGATTATTAATAAGCTTTGAAATAAGTAAGTTTTGTTTTTGTGGGTGCAGTTGAAGAAGGAAGAGGCAAGGGATTTATAGGCATTTGGAGACTGCGACAGTGAATGCAATGGATAAGATTTAACCTTATCTTGAACAAGATATCACCTTATCTTCTTACTCATAAAGTGGATATCGCTTTGATATGTGGATAGGGTCAGCCAAAACAACAGTGTCGGATTTCAATAATGTATGTGATATTTATAGGCGCACGAAATTTTTGGTCGATTATCTTTTCCCAAATCCAACATGTCTAGGGGGAGTTTTACAGACGAAGAAGATGCTGCTGTAACACAAGCTTATATTGCGGGAGTTAATAATGAAAAGTACGATGCATTTTTGCGATACAATGTACGTTACGTTTGACAAAACTAAAAAAATATTAACAAACTTAGGTGCTTAAAAACCATTCGCCACACACCAATAATTTACGAAACAAACTCAAAAAACATACAACCAAACACATTTCAATAGCAGCATCACACTTGAACCAAACATCTTTCACCAGCACCATCACACCTCAATTTCCATTAGCATAGAATTCATCTTCCCCATCCAGGTTGTCCTGACGGTCTTCTTCGGGCCCATCAAGCTCTTCGAGCTCGTACTCATCCGCTTCCGTTGGCACATCGTCCGATAATGTGTGAACATCTATTGGGTTGTCCCTTGGATTAGGTGCAACCCAATCATCATCTGCAGCACGTCGATGATGTCGTTCCCAAATGTGGTGTACTAGGTCGGTCCGCAGTCTTTCCCAACCACGTTCGTCGTGAAGACTATGAATGCTAAGTGCGTTGTACTCATTGGGTTGTTGCATAGGTTCTTCCGTGTTGAGCCCCCAGTCTTCCGCACGATACTCATTCTCTACCACCATGTTATGCATTGCCATACAGCCTCTCATTATGTACTTCATCATCGACTTCTTATGAAAGGTGCAGGGTTTGTCAAGAACCTGGAACTTCGTCTTCATAGTTCCAAAGGCTCTCTCAACGTCCTTTCTTTTGGCCTCCTGGTAGCTATTGAATAGGGCTTTTCTGGGGTTCCTCGTACTGTCCTTAAATGCCGCCACAAGTACACTGTATTTAGGGTAAATGCCGTCAGCCAAGAAGTAACCATGGTTATATCTCGAACCATTGACCACGTAATTGCAGGCAGGCGAAAGACCTGATGTAACCTTATCAAACACATCAGAACCGTTGAGTACGTTGATGTCATTGTTCGACCCCGGTTTGCCAAAGTACTCATGCCAAAACGATCTATCATAAGATGCGACAGCCTCCAAGATAACCGTAGCAGACTTATGATGTCCGGAGTAATGGTTACCAGTCATATAGGTGGGACATTGCCTCCATCTCCAATGCAAGCAATCTATTGATCCAAGCATTCCGGGAAATCCTCGTGCAGCATTCTCATTCAGTAACCGTCTGGTGTCATCCTCCGTCGGAACACGCAGGTACCTTGCATTAAAGGCATAGAGAAGTGCATTTAAAAACATTTCAAAATAGGCATAGATGGTTGTAGCACCCATTGCACAGTAGTCGTCTATGTTATCCGCAGAACAACCCTTGCACAACATCTTCATTGCTGCGATCATTTTCATGTGTGGTGTGTGTCCCGGAATACCGGCCGCATCTGTCCTTTGTAGGAACTTGGGTTCCACCTCACAAACTCCACTCAAAATACGAAGAAATAGGGGACGATACATGCCAAACCGACAGTGAAATTTTTCAGGGCCATATACACAGTCACTGTCGAAGTATTCGTGCATCATCCTGGCGTCTGCTTCCATCGTTAGTCGGAAGGTTTTTTGTCTCCCCAAAACATCCCTTGGAAGTGGCTGTCGAAGTTCATGTTGGTGTTGCATAAACTCTTGGTACCTTACAACGTTGTTGCGGGTGTTGTCACCATCCTCCTCAACAACCCTGGCGCCCGTCTTGAAACTCATAATTTTCTTGAAATAATTCATTGTAACCTAATTTATGAAACAACAGTCTAAGTTAGACAAGGAATAAACATTATGTACGTATGAACCCGAATGATAAAACTTAAAAATGAAACAAACATAACACGTTATTTATCATTCTAAATATGAAACATTGATTTCATTATAAACAAAGGTTGAAATACTTAACGTGTTGAGATATACCTGAGAAAGGGATGGAATTGAGTGGATCTTACTGGTACTGGATGAGAAAGGGATGGATGAAAGTGAATTGTACTGGATGCGAAAGGGATGGATGAGAGTGTCTGGTTGGGTGCTCATAAGGTTGGGCTTATATAGAAAAACTGAAGCGAGGAAAGCTATATCGCTTTGCTGGTTTTGACTGGTCAAGCGATATAATCTATATCGCTTCACCTGAGCGATATAACTATCTCGCTGAGCGAGATAGCTTCTGATGCGTGTCGAATCCGCACAAATATACTTAAGTTCTAAACCTTCAAAATATATGATAATATAATATAATGGTAAGAACAAGTTCGTTCACAGGGAGGTAATGGTTGCTATTTTAATGTTGAATCCTAAAGTAACCTGGGGGGATGTTTGTTGTTTTAAACTAATAAGCGAAATAAAATAAAAGCAAGTAAATAAGACGCAAAGAATAATTTGAAAGTAATCAATAGTGGAGAATATTGGTTAAGGGTTCATCTTTAATTGCTTAACATGCATATGAATAATATATGGAGGTTCAACTAGTTCTATCATCATCAAAAGCCCTAGAATACATCATCGCGAAAATATTCCGAAATTTCCTAATGTCATCACACACCATAACGATGAATGTGTGAATACTACGTAGAGAATAACTCGACACCATGAGTAATCGAGTTCAACTCTCTAAGAGCACTAAGTTTTGTGAAATAGGCTAATCAATGCAATGAACCACCATGAATGGCTCATTCAACAAAGGTTGTATCCTACATATGACTCTCGAAGCTATCACCACCTCAATCATCATAGTGTGCTACTTATGAATAGGTTCTTCAACTATTTCGTATCTCCAAACCTAATTCTAGCAATAGATGATAACATAACCTAATTCAATTGGCCACTTGAATCAAAAGATGTTCTATCTTAGTGTAATACATCAATCATACACTCAACCACATAGTAGAAT